>JAOSBN010130400.1:0-29345 GCA_027563595.1 Erythroxylum suave
GTATTTTGGATTATGAGATCAATGATGTATTTGGGTCTTGAAATGCCCATTAAAGCTTTGTAAAACTCTTTTCTTTTAATGTTAATGAAATGGATGTATTTGTTGCTTATGAATTTCCAAGTTTTCGCATTACATTTTCAAGCATTCCTAGGGGTAGAAATCTGTGTTCTGACTTCATGGGAACAACTGTATTAGTATAGACTCTTTTGGACCACATTGTCTTTTCAGAAGTTGTAAAATATCCTTTTAGCTTCCAATGATATAAAGTTTGTAAATTTTGGAGATCAAACTTGAAATATATGATTGTTACAATTTAGTGATGATGCATAGGGTGTATGCATGACACTTTATAGCTTTTCTATTTTGATCTAATAAAATAAGAGTAATATGGTAATGGTGTCTTAAAATGGGAAGAAGTAATGTCATAAGTACTAAGGTGTCTTGAAATGGGAAGAAGCCGTGTGATAAGTTAGAGATGAAATGAAGATGATAAATGGGGTTGAACATATGCAGAAATCTATGATGAATGTGTATAAGTTGAAGGATTGTGTTTTTGGGATGATGACCAAAAATAGATGATGAATTGATTGTAAATGATATTGAGCTGAAATGGAAGTGATAATGAAGGAAAATAATGAGGAAAATGAGTTAGGAATAATAGATATGCATAAGATGGGTCATAGGTAACTTATAGGAGTTGAAAAAACGAAATTTGACCCGTAAACATCTGCTGGACAGACTTAATGTTTGCTTGACAGACGTTCTCGGGTATTTTAGTGTCCTAGCTCAGTTCATGTCTATTTGAAGGGACGTGTGTCTGCTAAGCGGACCTTCTCGGGACTGATTTATAAATGTGCAAAATTTGACCCTCTAGATAGCAAAAGTCTCTCGTTGAGGTCTTCAAGGAAGTTATAGAACTCGAAGACTCTTCGAAACAATGCTTGAATGATCTTAATCCGACATCCATGGTGAAAGTTATCCATATTGTCCCAAATCTTGTACATTTATGAATTGTGGACTTATCAATGTTTTTCTCTAATACATTTAGGCTTAAATGGAGTTTGAAATGTATTTAGTTTGATGGGAAAATAAGAGATAAAAATGAGTGATTTGTTTATGGTGACGGTTGAGGATATAATTATAAGAATGGATTGTCGTATATCAAGTGTTCAATCAGGGAAATTTTGGGATGTTATGAGACTGAAGAGGAGCTTAAGTTGGCTAACGAGATTCCATAAAAAGGACCCTATAAGGTAACGCGCTCATGTATGACTCTGAAGTTAGACTCCAAAAATAGGTCCTAACAGGTTTGGTATTATGGCAATTTGGTTTAGGAGTATCCTAGACATAAAATAAACATACATTTATTTAAATGAACAACATTCATTGTTTTTATATTGTTTCACATGATTTGAAATTGTTTTACACGAAGCATGGTTTAAGAAGGTTTTATGTGCACACATGCAAAGTTTAAGCTTAACATGAAACATGAACTAAAGATTTTAAATGGTTTTAAATTGAAGGAGTGATTATGCCGCCTTGAAGGAAAACTCGAGGAGCTATGACTCAATCTCGCTCTCACCAAGGAAGTACGGACGAATCTCATGTCCCACAAGATGCAAGGACACACTCTGCTCATGATTCTGAGTCACCTAGTGTGTAACATGAGGTGCCACTGCCTCCTCCTCCTATGCCCTAAGTAAACCCCAAGGATCTACGTTTCTTTTAAACCTTTGCTCAAGCTTTCACACATGCTATGGGCCAAGTGCCATAAGTTCTAGTGCAAGCTCCCCTGGAGAGGAGTGGACAGTACGATAAGCTCTGTAAGTATGGAGCTATAGACTTTACTGGGACTACGAATCCCAAAGAGGCTGAAGCATGGTTGAAAAGAATAGAGAGAGTTATGTTTCAGATGAAGTGCTCTGATGAGGATAAACTGGATTATGCAGTGAACTTGCTGCAAGGGGATGTACTCCATTGATGGGAATCAGTGCCTCACAGTCAGAACATATTGCCAGTATTGTCATTGACAAATTTTGTGGAAGTCTTTCGAAAGAAATATTTCTAAAAAATTTGACTCTCTAGATAGCAAAAATCTCTCTTTTAGGTCTTCAAAGAAGTTGTAGAACTCGAAGACCTCCTTGAAACCGTGCTTGAATGACCTTAATCCGACATCCATGGTGAAAGTTATGCATATTGTGCCAAATCTTGTACATTTATGAATTGTGGACTTATCAATGTTTTTCTCTAATACATTTATGCTTGAATGGAGCTTGAAATGTAATTAGTTTGATGTGAAACTAAGAGATAAAAATAAGTGATTTGTTTAGGGTGACGGTTGAGGATATAATTATAAGAATGGATTATCATATATCAAGTGTTTAACTATGGGAATTTTGGGATATTATGAGAATGAAGATGAGCCTAAGTTAATATACTAACTTAATAAACTATTGTATGCTAACTTAGTATACAACAAACATTTTTCCCATTATTTTAATTTTTTAAAATAATAAGATGTAACAAAGTAATAAATTTCCTATTAAATTCTTTAATTTTTCCATCTGTTGAGGATACATAACAATAGAAAATAAGAGTTTAGTTCCTAACTTATTCCACAAAGTATGACAAAAATGATTTAAGAACTTAATATCTCTATCACTTATTATTATTCTAGACAATCCTTACAAATTTACTATTTCCATTAAAAAATAAATCAACAATATATGTTACATTATTTGTTTTAAAACATGCAATGAAATGTGCCATCTTACTAAACCAAGAGAAGTTGAACTTTATAAAAAGAAGTTGAAGTTTATAACCATTGAAATGAAGATCAAACAAAGAACAAAAGAAGATCAAGGCTTATTAAAGTTGTTCTTTAGTTTGTAATGTTAATTGTAATCTCACTTTATTAAGTTGATGCTCTAAAAGGCTCACCATGTATAAACATTTTATTTTCCTTCATTGCATGAGTCTTTAAATTCATTAAGAGGCATTCAAGATTTTAATACAACGTCTTAATCTTTCAAACACTCATTAGGGAACATTTTAAGAATTGTTAAATCATAATTAGATTGAAAAAATTGGTTTTGAGCATTTGAAGTTGTTAAAATCATGTTTTTCGTGTGATTGGTCAACCTATATGGTTTATTAGTTGACCAATATAAGTTAAAGTTGTTAAATTTGATGTATTGTGAGTTTAATGTAACATTTGTTAATGTATTAGTTGACTAATATGCCTATTGGTCAACGAATGTTCCAATGGCTAGTACCTTTAATGCATAATAATACAATGCATATAGTCCTTGTAAAAGCTAGTTATTGACTTTACTGGCACCTGTATAACTACAATATGTTAATCAAGATATTTTCTAACATTTAATGATAACAATTCCCATTATGGTTATATGTTCTTATTTAAAGAAAAATATAAATTTCTTAATAAATTTAAGATATTTAAGAATAAGGTTGAGAACCAATTAGGAAAGTTAACTAAGATTTTTAGGAAAGTTAATTGTGATTGTCAAATCTGATGGTAGAGGAGAGTTATAGTGGACATAGGGATAAGAAAAAGGTTCATTTACTAAGTACTTAAAATCATATAGAATTATGGCTCAGTTCACTATGCCAGAGTGATGAACAAAATGGTGTAGTCAAAAGATGAAATTGCACCTTAAAGTTTAGGATAACATCAATGTAGAGTAGGACTAACCTACCAGATTACCTTGAGGGTGAAGCCCATAAACTTCCTTATATATATTTAATAACATCCTTAAATAATTAGTGAGAAAGATAAATTTTAAAATTTGGAAGGGGTGGAAACTTAGTCTTACATATTATCATGTATGGAGTTATCATAAGTGTACTTATATAATCCTTATGAAGATAAGCTGCATTCTCGATCCACTTGTTGTTACTTTGTAGGATATCATGAACACTCTAAGGGATACATATTTTAATGTAGACATAGAGGAACCAAAATAGTCAAATCGCAAATAGCTAAGTTTATAGAACATAATTTCCATAATGAGGGTGGTCTGTCTCATCTTGATGAAGGTGATCCATCTCATCTTTTATATGATAGAAGGGTACTAGAACCAGTGGATCCAAGTATTGATACCACACAAGTATAGGAATAGGAATCTATATATGTACACATTGAAGTTCCTTAGATACATGATTAAACTAAATCAGTTTAATTAAGGTGGCCTACAATATCATCTGACTATATAGTCTATTTGGGTGAACACGACTATAATATTAAAAATGTGGTAGATTTATTATAGAAGCCATTTTTAGACTCCATATAGATTTGTGGTATGAAACAATAAGGGACATAATGCAGTCCATAAAGTATAACTAGGTAAAGAAGCTTGTGTATTTTCCTTATAATTACAAGCCTGCTAGTTGTAAATGGATTTACAAGAACAGAAGAACTCTAAGGTAAAGTTGAGTAGTCTAAAGCCTGGTAGGTTGCTTAAAGACAAGATATTGATTTAATATCACCTTTTCTTATGTCTCTTTTAATGATTCATTTATCATTACAAGAAAATTATTAATTAGTGATGGAAAATTACAGATGAAAACTGAACCGTATTAAACTACCAATGGAAGATAATGTTTTTTATGGTAAAATTGTTGGAAAATTTTTCATTTTGTGACAGATAATATATCTGTCAGTAAATATGGAGGTAAATTATTC
Source organism: Erythroxylum suave (assembly GCA_027563595.1). Taxonomy (NCBI): domain Eukaryota; kingdom Viridiplantae; phylum Streptophyta; class Magnoliopsida; order Malpighiales; family Erythroxylaceae; genus Erythroxylum; species Erythroxylum suave. The sequence goes on from JAOSBN010130400.1 coordinate 4,706, forward strand.
CGACAAATCTTTCGATGGAATATAGCAATGGAAGACAATTTTCACCGGTAAAGAAGGCGGGAATGCATGACGGAATAAATAAGTTTTGGGTTACCAACATAATACATTTTTGTCAGTAAATTCCATCAATAAAGTTTAGAGCAAATGTCATCGTTTGCTTCGTCTTCAAAGTTTTCAAAAACAAAAACAAGTTGCTTTCATTTAACGTAAAACGAAACCATCGTCCTCCCCCCCTTCCCCTCCTCCATCGCAGCTAAGTTATTTTCTTCTCTTTTGTCATCACCGTTTGAGCTATTTGATCACATCTCCTCGTCATCCCACTGACATCCTTATCATGCCATTGTGCATCCTCAGCATGCCACCATCCTCGGCGTGCCAGCTTCCTCATCTTTGTCATTACCACAAAAGGCACCTTGCACCTTCGCTGTTGCCATCCTTCTTTAGGTACTATCTCTCGTGCCACCACAATAGTCACTGTCATATAAGTTGTATACTTCTCTTTGGTTAGTCTGAACTATGCTTTGAAGGTTGGTTAAATGTATTGAGAATGAGAAGTGATTTTGGATTCAGATGGTGTGATTTTGTGAATAATTTTCACTTGTAAGAAAAGGGGATTTGTACCAATTGACAATAACATCACTCGCACTTATTGAAAAAGTGCAAAGATATATGTTTTAAGCATTTGAGTTATTAGTTTTGCAAGTAACTAAAAGGTTTTAGTTCCATTCTCTAGTTAAAATTGGTTTTTGGAAACTGATGAAGTTTATAACCATAAAAAGTATAAGAACATATTGCAGGATATGATGACCTTAACAAGGGCCTCTAAGAACTACCATATTCCTCCACTTAGTAGTACTCTTCGGACATTTTCCATCACAAAAACTCAACTTGAATATTTGATAGAATCCTAGTTTTTATATGGAACCATCTATAATAAATCCATGTAATAGGGACCAAGCTTGGAACACATAATTCTTTTGTGCCTAGAACCATTGATGAATTACAACATTCTATGCTTGTAATACTGGAACACCAAGGAAGAATGTGAATGCCTTAATAAAGTTAACTTTCTATAGCACTGCATTAGTGGCTTTGAAGTTTAAGAATTGTTTACTATTTTGTTTGGTATATTTTGATTATAATTAATTACTAATAGCTAATATAGAGAGTAGGAGATTTATATATGATAGTGATGGTCATTTTCAAACTAGAAAGGGAAAGGAAACTAAATTAAGTTATAATCTTGCATTATGTAACTTTAAATGATGCTTGATCAAATATTCAAATGAGCATAACTCATTTTATTTACAAAATAAAGCCATATCCTTATTTTTTACATGTTAAAACTAGAATATAACCCATTCATTCAATTTAAAATTTGACTATGGTCTGGTTATATATTTTCACAAATGATTAGGTAATGCTTAAAGCAAATAAGAATATTTGTTTTATGTTTCTCATTCGAAATTATTCATGGAGAAAAACACACTTAACAAATGAGACAGTAAATGCATTATAACTTGGTGCTTATGGTTATTATAACCTAAATTATTTTAAGGAGTGATAATGGAAACCAAGTAAGAGAATATATATAGAAAGGAAATTTACTCCAAAGAAACAGTTTTCATGGTATAGTAGAGTTATTGGAGAAGCATGTCTTTTGATGCACTATACTAATACTAAGGTAAGTTAGTTTGACAATTTTATGAAATTGTAGATATTGTTATAGTTTTGTTTCATCTAAGATGAAAGTCTGATTGGTGGAGGGCTATGAAGAAAATAATTTAATAGATTTTACAATATAATTGTACTAAAGATAATTTATGAATCTCCATGTAAATAATTTTAGAAAAATGAGAAAAATACTAATATTTTTTCGCAAGCCCTATTTTGTGTTGAAGAGCATCGCTTATCCTTCTTCTTTGTAGTTTATAGTTGTCCGTCCATCTAGGTAAGTCGTCTAACTAATGTTTACTATATGTGTAGCTTTAATTACACATTAATCAGATGTGTTTTAGTTTTCTATTAATGCAAATTAAGGAGGTCCTGAAATTGTGTTGTTGTTTAGCATATTCTTAAAATCATTGATGAGTTTTTATGCTCTTCTTTAATAGTCTTAGTATTTATGTTTAGGTTATGTTTGAATCATTGATGACTAGATGTTTGAATCATTGATGAGTAGATGTATGATTACATAAGTATTTACTATGAGTTTTGGATCTTATGGATGATTTGAGACATAATAAATTCCTAGGATGCTATATAGGCTGGAAACCAATGATACAACTCTTATGAGGATTATCAATGAAAAATTCCACGAGCTTAGGAGTCACAATAAGAACTGCTTTCTTGATTTATAGATGTAAGCAATGCCACATACCATAGTATTAAAATCAATTGTAGGTGATTAATTCAAACATAAATACTTTAACTTCAATGTGACAAATTCAAAGTTAGTATTAAAACAAGAAATTCATAGGTTTAATAGACATGACAATTCTTTGCATAATAAACCCTTAGGACGATATATAGGCTGGAAACCCGTGATGTAGCTCCCATGAGACTTATCGGTGAAAAATTCCACGAACTTGGGAGTCACAGCAAAAACTTGCTTTCTTGATTCATAGGTGTAAACAATGCCACATATCATAGTGTTGAAATCAATTGTAGGTAATTAATTTAAATATAAATACTTCAACTTCAATGTGATTAATTCAAAGTTAGTATTAACATAAGAAATTCATAAGTTTAATAGACTTGATAGTTCTTTGTATAATAAACCCTAGGATGGTATATAGGCTAGAAACCTATGATGTAGCTCCTATGAGGCTTATCGATGAAAAATTCCATATTCCTAGGAGTCATAGTGAGAACTTGCTTTCTTGATTCATAGATGTAAATAATGCCACATACCATAATATTGAAATCAATTTTAGGTGATTAATCCAAACATAAATACTTCAACATCAATATGATTAATTCAAAGTTAGTATTAACACAAGAAATTCATATTTTTAATAGACATGATAGTTATTTGCATAATAAACCCCTAGGATAGTATATAGGTTGGAAACCTATGATGTAGCTCTCATGAGGCTTATTGGTGAAAATTTCATGTGCCTAGGAGTCATAGCGAGAACTTACTTTCTTGATTTATAGGTGTAAACAATGTCACATACCATAGTATCAAAATCAATTATAGGTGATTAATTCAATCATAAATACTTCAACTTCAATATGATTAATTCAAAGTTAGTATTAACACAAGAAATTCATAGGTTTAATAGACTTGACAGTTCTTTGCATGATAAACCCCTATGACGATATATAGGTTAGAAACCCGCGATGCAGCTCCCATAAGGCTTATCAGTGAAAATTTCCATCAAGTCTAAGAGTAACAGCGAGAACTTGTTTTCTTAACTTACAGGTGTAAACAATGTCAAATACTGTAGTATTGAAATCAATTGTAGGTGATTAATTCAAACATAAATACTTCAACTACAATATAGCCATTTGCAAAGTTAAACCCAGAGGTGTTTTTGAATCACATAGAAAAGGAGAACAGAGAATTAAAAGTGAAGCATTTCAGGAAGATGTTCATGAAATAAATGCATCTATTACATATGATAAGAATGAATTGTAACTAATTTAACTTATCTCTATGTGAATTTTGAGCTTTATTTGGTTAATCCTCACACATTTCAACTTTATTGCTAATAGGTTCAAATGGAAAGATTTTGGGGCAAGAGGCATAACTTTCATTATGGAGGTCAAATTAAGGCCATTAAAGTATGCTTTTGAAGAGAAATCTAAGTTTTACAATTTTTATGAACACCTTAAGGAGAGATTTTTCCATCTAAAGGGTCAAAATTGTATATTTCTGGAGATGCCTAGTGTATGTCCACCTAGCGGATGCTATGTCCCTCCAAACGGACATAAGTGAAGAAGCAAAGCTGAAAGACCCGAGAATGTCCGCTTAATGGACATAAAGTCCACTTAACGGACATTCACTATCCAAAATTGCTCCAAAAGATTGAGAAAGTCCGCTCAATGGATATTAAGTCTGCCTAACGGACTTTGATGGCACTATTATGATCCCTATTACCCTGTTTAGCAAAAACTAGGTTTCTTTAACCCCAAGACACTATAAATACTCATTTTTAAGACTTAAAGAGGGGTCTTGGCATTGAAAACAAGGCTGTAAGATTGGAGACACCCAAAAGAGGCAAAGAAGAGGAAGAAGGGGGATTGAATGAAGATTGGAAGCAAGCCTGTTTTGTCTTCTCTCTCTATATTCTCTTTCTACCTTGTCTTGGCTGTTGATTGTATTTATGTATTTAGATTCTTTTATCATGTGCTTTTAGGGTTAGGGATGTAGCCTATTTTGGGGATTGATTGATGTTTTATTGATTGATTGGTGTTGAATGATGATTTACTGGGGATAGATGTAATTGATTCAATTACACTTGAATCTATTCCTAAATTAATAGATGATGATGCTTTAGAGACATGCCTAGTTTTAGGAATAGATGAGAATGAATTGGATGATGAGTTAGTGGACTATGCATATAGATTGCAAGGTAATGTTTCTAGGTATAGACCTCAATTGAAGAATTGGGCCCTCCTAAGCCTAAATTGTTACCTGAAATATTAAGCCCATCAAAACTTGAATTAAAACAACTTCCAATCCATTTGAGGTATGCATTCTTAGGACAATCAAATGCATATCTGGTTAATATTTCTTCTTCTTTGAATTCCTCTTAAGAAGTGAAGTTATTAAGGTTGTTACGTCAACATAAATCAACTATTACATGGAATATTGTTGACATAAAGGGAATTAGCCCTTCTATTTGTGTTCATAGGATTTTAATCGAGAAAAACCACAAACCTAGTAAGGAAAATAAGAGGAGACTCAATCCAAACATGAAGGAAGTTGTGTGGACTTTGGTTTCTCAACAATGCAATTAGTCATTTCAGGGGGTTTCTTTACCCTTACTCATTATTCCGTTCTTTGCATTATTCTTTTTTTTAATCTTACCCAACATTAAGGACAATGTTGATTTTAAGTGTAGGGGAGGATAACTTGATGATTTTGCATGCATTATTTTACTTTGAAGTATCTTACAATTTCTATAACAATTTCTAAAAATTTTTTTATTGACCTTTGTTTTATGTAGTTTTTCATTAATTACTTTTGCATATTATCATTGTGCATGTTTGCATACTTATACATATTTCAAATTCCAATTGTCATTATAATCCCCATTTAATGAGTTAATTGTATTGTGGGTAAGATATTCTTTAGATCTCTGATCTTAAATAAGATGCATAATATGATTAAATTGATTACATACTTGATTACATACCTTGTCGCAGTTGGATGTTATAAAGTTAAATTGATTGAATGACCATATTATTGAATGAGCAAACATCACCAAGTGAGTTATTTTGAGCCTAAAGGATTGCACTGAATCTTATATTTCTTGTGAGTGATATAATTTTCTCTTCTATGTATGTTTACTTCTAGAACTTCCATTGCATCTTTTCGAGGTCACATAATCACACTATGGTATGTTCATGAAAGTGATAAAAGGCAATAGGATTGAGCTTGAGCCAAATAGCTAACCCCTTTTATATATCAAGCCCCTAGTGAATCCTTTGTGCCTATTGATTGTATTTGAGCCTTTTTCTTTATAAACCTATTCCAAAGAACCTTGAACCAAGAAAAACAAATTTACCCTTGCTCAATGGTCAGTAGAGCTATAAATGTTGTTCAATATTCTTACTGATAGGTATACAAAGGAAGAAGTGTGGGGGTGTTTTCTACAAAAATTGAAGGAACATGTTAAAATAAATAACAAAAATAATGAAAAAAGCAAAAAAAGTAAAAAAGTGGAAAAAGAAAAGAAAAATTGGCATCTAAATGATATTTTTGAGAAGTTTGGCACATTCACTTTCGATTCCAAGGTGAAAGAATGATGAAAATTTTGATGATAGAGTTGGCAAAATTCCTAAGTATTATGGTTGTTGGGCAATTTTTCAGTAAAATTTATCAATGATGATTGTAATATTTGTAGTTTCTACTCTACTAATTATTGAATGTTTGAATTCCTATCCTTTCTTTCTTAGCCTGCTTTACCCCATGACCCCATTACAACTAAAGGAATAAAGACCTTTTTGATTCATGGATATGCCATTGATGGGAGTAGTGGAGAAGTAGATAAGATGCAAGTTTATGGTAAGAGATATGCATTAGAAGATGATTGAGTGTCACCCTTAAACACTTATATGTGAAAGTGAATGCTTTATGAGAGACTTCATTCATGACAAGTGATTTTGATTAATTGAAGCATTATGATATCTTATTGTTGCTTAGTTTACTATCTAATTTATGAAGTGTTATGTAGCTTTATGTCTATATTTTAATTCTTACCTATAATGCTTTCAACTTGTTGGATTGAACTATGATGATTATTAGGTGTGGAATGATGGAAAGAAAATGTTTGTGGGTATCATTCATTATAAGTAGACCACCAGGAGACTATTACTCCTCTATTATAGATGCATAATGGTTTAAAGGCTTGTGGCATATGCTAAATGCCACTGTACACCTACGAAAGTGGAATCAATACCTTGTTTGTGGATTTAGTAGTTAGTCTTCTTTTGCTTTTGCTCGGGGACAAGAAATAGTTCAAGTGTGGAGGATTTTGATAAGTCAAATTATTTATATATGATTTTGGTATGAATTGGAACTAATTTAACTTATCTCTATGTGAATTTTGAGCTTTATTTGGTTAATCCTCACACATTTCAACTTTATTGCTTAATAGGTGCAATGGATAGATTTTGGGGTAAGAGGAATAACTTTCATTGTTGATGTCGGATTAAGGCCATTCAAGTATGTTTTTGAAGAGGGCTCTGAGTTCTACAACATCTGTGCAAACCTTAAGGAGAGATTTTGCAGTTTAAAGGGTTAAAATTGCACGTTACTGGAGATGCCTAGTATATATTTCCCTAGCAGATATCATGTCCCTCTAAAGGGACATGAGCAGAGAAGGAAAGCTAAAAGACCAGAGAATGTTTTCTTAACGGACATTCACTATCCAAAATTGCTCCAAAAGACTGAGAAAGTTTGCCCAGCAGATGTTAAGTTCGTCTAACAGACTTTGATGACACTGTTACGATCCTTATTCCCCTGTTTTGGAAAAACTAGGTTTCTTCCAAGACACTATAAATACTTATTTTTAAGACCTAAAGAGGGGTCCTGGCACTGAAAAATGAGGCTGCAAGATTGGAGGCACCCAAAAGAGGCAAAGGAGAGGAAGAAGGAGGATGGAATCAAGATTGGAAGCAAGCTTATTTTATCTTCTCTCTATCTTCTCTCTCTTCCCTATCTCGGATGTTGATTGTATTTATGTATTTGGATTCTTTTATCATATGCTAGAACTAAACCCCATTTAGGGTTAGTGATGTAGCCTATTTTGGGGATTGATTGATTGGTGTTGAATGAAAGTTCTTGGGTTATATTTATCTTTCTTGAGCTTCGTTGTTGTTTTTGTGATTGATAACCATAGATGCATTCTTAGGAATCATATGATGGACTGAGAGGTGAAGTATGATTTGTGCAATAACTAATGGTTGCTTGTTCGTAGTGAATTTGACTAGTTAGATTTCGCATTGAGAGATGGTAATTAACTAGTTGGGTATTCTTATATGTCTTGAGAGAGAATACAAGTGAATTTGTGCAATTGTTATTATAACCTGTCATTCAATGAATTCCATAATTTATCGATCAATCTCTTAAATAGGTGAACTCCAAAGCCCTATGTCTAAACAATCAAATTTCCCCTACTTGTTTCTTTATAGTCTTTACAATTTATTGTTTGCTTTAATCTGATCAACTTTTAAGTTTCTTTTCATTTTAGTTCATATAATTAGGATTAATTCATTAGTGAGTATCATAGTCCTCATGGGATACGACCTTGGAATACTTGATTTGTAGGTACTAAAAACGACTCTATTTGTTTGTAGATTTTATTGACCAGGCATCACCTTTTGTTCATATTGCTACACCATCCACTACTCCTATATCGATAGAGATATTAGGGGTAAACGATGCAGATAAAGGAGGCAGCCTCCAGCTTGGAGCTGAGGGAGTTGATGGAAGAACTTACATTACAATTGTCAACAATCTGTAAGTAAAAATACATGAAACACCATATGTTTATAATTAGGTTATAGGTTTAAATTTAAAAATGATATAAATTTAGTTTTATATTTGGTTGATCTGTCTGCACCGTGCTTAAGAAACATGACATCCAAATTCAAAGAGAAGATTAATCTTGAGGGTTATAAATGGAAGAATATCTCTCAGGCGACAAAGGATTTTTATTATCAGGAGTTTGAGGTACAAAAAATATTTTTTTTCAATTAATTTTCATGCAAAAATTAGATAAATATTGTACCCTATAAGTGCTTATCATATTTTTTTCTTTTCTTTTAGAAAGAATTTTTGTGGGATTCTGAATTTGACATGATTATTTATAAAGTATGGGAGAGGCAAACTCGTACACGTTATAGACTTTGTTGGTGCGATACACAAGACTGATGTACGACTTCCTTATATTTCTAAAGAAATGTGGAGTCGTTAGTAGCAGTATTAGACATCACTCAAGGCAATGTCCATTTCAGAGCGTAATTGTACCAGCAGATTTGGAGGACCAAGGGGAAAGAGTCTTCCTATACACACTGGAGGATTTTTTACCCACCACGAGTATGCGAAGAGGCTTGTAAGTATCTACACTTTACACTTATATTTTGATTCTTTTTACTTTGATGTATTTTAATTTAATTTTATATATGAACTTTTGAAAGAAAATATGTGTATTACAGAGAATGATGATGTTATAAATGTCTAGTGCCATATATGGCTATATTGTTAAGTTATTTTTTTGTTTAATAGGTAAATATCATAAAAATAGAGGAAATTATGTTGAAATTTTTTAAAATTATAGTTCACTTATAATATTTTATTCTGATGTAGGAAAAGTCTATGGGCAGAAAACCTACAACACATCAACTCTTTTTGCACACTCACACTAAGAAGCCTGGCATTGTGACCTTCGTCAATACCAGATGTAGAGAATTAAAAGTATGTGAAATTTATGCTTTAATATTAATGCTTAATAATTATGACTTATTAATATAAAAATTTCCTTTTGATAGAACCAAAAATAAGAAAGCATTCAATGACAGTTGCAACAGTCTGAAAATGTTGATAAGAGTCAAACCTATCTTTATGCAGTGGGTGGTAGGGACTCTTTTGGAAGGATCTTCGGCTTAGTTTCATTTGCACACACATGTTATTCGCAATCCTTCACATCCGGTACCGTAACATCTAGTAGGCAGTTTGCATCTAATAAAGTCCAAGAGCTTCGAAGCGCAATGTAGGCATTGATATCTCAGTCACAACATTCAATGGAGTATATAGCCCAACTCCACAATAAGATGGATGAGTTGAAGGGGAAGGGCAACACTTTATCGCAATTTTCAGAGCATCCACATTTGCAAATGAATATCTTAGTTGTAGTCATTTTGTATGAATCAAATATTTATTGTTGAATATAATAATTTTTTATTATCAATTAAGATGATTTTTACATTATATTATCAATCAATTTTCTGTTTTAACAAATTAAATGTAGAAACAATTCAAAATATTATCAATAGATAACTGTATAAATTATACATCAATCATAAAATTATCCAATAAAATTAAATGCAGGGAAAATTTAATAAGACAATATTAGTAAATTTACCTACAAAAAAACTGTAGTGAAATTACCGACAACCATTCTATATCTGTCTGTAAAGTTAGTCGTTAATTCACTGATGGATTTTTGTGTCTGTAAGTAAGTTTCCCAACGGAAACCATTTGTCTGTCGCTAAAATTACCAACCGAAAGAGAGCTTTTGTCGCTAAATTTACGGATAGTACATAAATTATTGTCGTTAAATATAGCGACATAATAAGAGCTGTCTGTTTGTAAATTAATGAAAGGAAATCTATACTTTGTCACCAATAATTACCTATGGCTATTTCTCTGATGATTTGATCTGTCGGTAAATCTTGTCACTAATTTATCTTACTAATGAAAAATCTTCATATTTCATTGGTAATTTTCGCCGCTAAACCCCATTTTTCTTATAGTGTATAATGAATATAGTAATATTATGACACATATCTACATTAGATAAATGTTAAAACCACTTTTTTTAATGAAGACCTTTACGAGAATATTTATATAGAGCAACCTAAAAGATTTCAAAATTAGGATAAGAATGATATGATCTATAAATTCAGGAAATCCATATAGGGCTTAAAACAAGCTTCCAGATAGTGGTATCTAAAGTTTGACATGGTTGTTGTCTTATTTGGCTTTGTGGAAAATAAGTTTAAAAGATTCTTATATTACAAGGTCGTCAAGGGGAGCAATGATATCCTTATACTTTTATATATAGATGATATCTTGCTTGCATCAAATGACTTGACCATGTTGTATGAGGTTAAATGGCTTTTAACTAAGCATTTTGATATGAAGGTTTTTGTTAAGGCATTTTGCATCCTTAATATTCAAATTCAATATAGAGAGATCTCAAAACTTATTGAGACTCTAAAAAAGCACACATATTGAGCATGTGCTACAAATGTTTAATATAGTTGATTATAGATCTATTGCAATACTTATCTATCATGGTGAGAGATTATTTTTGGTACAATGTCTAAAGAATGATATGTTAAGTCAAGAAGACTTCACTTCTTCTATTGATTTTGATGAAAGTCAAATAATAATAATAAAAGAAGTGTGCGAACTGTTTTGATGAGTTTGTTAAGTGCGTAGATAAATGTAAGTACCACAAATCTTCAAATCAAGACGATATTCAAGAGCTGACAAAGACAAAGTGTAAGATGAACCAGACGAAGTGGCTAAAACGAAGTCACATGTCTGAAGCAAAGTCATAAGACGAAGTGAAGTCATAAGACGAAGCGAAGACACAAGACAAAGTGAAGACATAAGACAAAGCATACAAATCAAATCAAGACGATATAATTGAAGTATAGACTACAACGTCAGTCAGTCAGTCAGTCAGAGTTAGTTACAAGACTCAAATAATAACTGATCTTTGAAGATTCTATAAGCAGTTTTCTCAAGAAAATCGTTGGAGAATTAGACTATAAATATTAGTTGTAGTCATAGATAAAATAACATTTTACTTACTTTTACTTGCACGAAATGATTCTGTGATCAAGTGAGTATATTGTAAAAATATCCTGAGTGAAAATGGGAAGAAGAGAGATCAAGAACACCTATAACGTGAGTGTAGAAAGCTCAAACAATATCTTTTCAATTGAAAGGAAAGCTAGAGCCTGAAGAGGCTAAGATAACAGATAAAGAATACTTTGTGAAAGAGATCTGAAGAGGCTCTAGAAGAGTAGAAATAATACTTGTAAAGTTGCAAGAGATAGTAAAATCTTAGATAAATTCTGAGGACTGGATGTAGTCCAAAGGTTAAGGGTGAACCAATATCAATCGCGGTGTTATATTCTTTAAACCTTATCTCTTTAATTTCTTATTATTAGAAGAATAGATACTATTTCCACTATTGCATTACTTAAACGAATTAAGTGCATTGCTTTGTAATCATATGAGTTTTTCAAGAAAATCAAGAAGATTCTAAAGATTACTATCTTAGACGATTTAACACAATTCAACCCCCCTTTTTGTGTATTTGACATATTATACGTGATTCCTATATTAAAAAGTGATTTACTTCATGATATAAAGGGAGAGTCTATAAAAATGTCCATTATTTTAGTGCAGTAGGTAGCCTAATGTATGCTTAGGTATGTAGAAGACTAGATATTGCATTCATTGTTAGACTACTAAATAGGTATCAAACTAACCCAAAAATAGATCAATAGAATGGAGTTAAATGAGTTTTGATATTCTTTAAAAGAACTAAGGATTATATGTTGACGTTAAAAAAAAGTCGATATGTGTTGAACTGTTGATATATTTAATCATTTACACTTAGTGATTAATGACATGAAATTGCTTAAGATACTCACTTTGATTCGTATATGATTTTAGGTATAATTTGGAAGCAAAGAAATTAAAATGAGTCAAAAACACTACATTTATGTTGTTTTTCGAAGAATTACACTCACTTTTCTTCATGGAGTAAGAACGATAAATATTAGTGCAAGTAAAGACAAGAAAATTAATATGATGAAGCAATACAACTTGTGGCTACTGTGCACGGAAATTTTATATTTTTGCATGCAATATTGTGAATTTAATGGAAACCATCTTGGAATTATGATGAAATAAAGATGGAAGCCAATAGATGGGACAACCCATGCAATGTCAATTTCATAGGAAATAATGGAGCAAAATGATAGTCCAAAGTGTAGTGAAGGAAGCAAAATGCACAGTCAAAGAAAGAAATGTAGTCTGCATTTCACACAAACCATGTCTACGTTTCTCGTAAACATCTTATAGAAACGTAGACATTTCCATAAGCTTTCAATTCAGCTAAAGGGTTTTAGCTATAGTAGCATGGTCCATTAAATTAAATTGTCAAATCAAGCTATAGTGGCGACAAAGGAGAAAACATTGAGGAGCAGCTTGCTAGTGAAAAACTACAACTTAGTGGCTAGAAAACAAAAGAGAGTTGCGGAGAAGAGAGGATAAGTGAATAGTAAGGGTGATCCAAATGTTTATTTGTCAAATCGATGAACAGTAACTAAACAGAAGAGTTTGTGGCAGTGAAAACAACTAATAGGGGTTTTGGTTGAGGGTATTTTTATGAGGGTTGAAGCTTTTTCAGGGAGATATCCATGGAAGGCTAAGTTCCCAACACCGGTTCGGAGGTGACATTAACCCCGATGACCTAGGTTAAGTGTATTTTTTATTATTTTGTTGTTTTTTTTCTCTAGTCAAAAATTGATTATATTATTTTGTTTGAATTGACTGGGTATTTGAACGATGATGATTTTAATGCTCTATTGAATCGTTTTTCATAGAAACTCATTGCTAAAATCGAATGCAATATGTAATTGTTGTATCCCTGATTTATGTGGAGCAAATAATGGTTCTGAATCATTAGAGATAACATAACATAGGTTAAATAATCTGAGCTTGTGTGATGATTGCCTTGATCGGTCTTTCTTTTGATTCATAATGCAATTGTCCAGATAAACTTAGAGAGCTTATTCTAGGTTTCCTACTAGCTAAGATTAATTAATAAGCGCTTCGTAATTAACTAGGATCTAAGGAAAAATCAAGATTAACAGAGCTTGTTGTTAAACTATGATCGATAATTACTAAGAGAGATTAAAACATAGCAAATCAATGAATTATGCTTAATTAGGGTGTAGGCCGAGATTGAACTAGAGAATTGATCCCTATTGAATTCCCTATTTTTGTCAATTATCGCAAGTTTTCTTTAAATTGTATTTTATTTTTTATTTCAAAATCCAAAACCCCCTATTAAACCTAAACACCAGTTAATTTCATTTCGTAAACATTACACACACTCTCTGTGGGGTCGACCTAATCTTACCACTGCTACAGTAGTAGTCTAGTTTTTTTATATTTTGATTAGCGTTATGATGCGCTGGTTAATTTTGGCGCTGTTGCTGGGTAGTGCGATGTTTAGTTTTTGTTTGCGGTTTTAATTGGTGTTTTGTATATATTTTTCATAATTGATTTCCTTTCAATTATTTTGTGATCTTTTCATTTTTTGTTTCTATTTATGATTTAACAAAATCGATATGGATGGAAGTTATTTTTTCTTTAATTCATATTCTCAATCCCATAACAATTGATCAACCTAACTTTTGTTATGGATGGAATAATTAGCTGAATTACTTCCACGATAATTTGCAAGAAGCATAGCAATTCCTGTAAATACCAGAAGCTTCCTATCAAGACTTAGGTACATCCTTGGAAGAATTATTTAATGTGTTTGTTGCTAATACTTCACAATTCTAGCAGGAAACAAGTTATAGAATCTAGAACTTGACAAGCTAGGTGGATCAATTGAGGGAAGCTATCAACTGCCTAGCATCACAAATCAAAGATATGCAACCATATCAACCTGAGGAGTACTCGATAGATATTTGTAGTACCCCAGTCCCATCCAACATGTGCCCGTACATCCATCAGACATTCAAACACATATCTGGTGGAAGCAATGCGCTAGAGCAATCACATCACTTATCTCATGGAATCATAATTTAAAACACAAATATCACTATATCTAAAAACCTAATTCCTCATTTCATTTCATAAACAAAAGATACATTGCGGCATTACATACATCATCTATGTATATACAAAATCAAAGACCTATTAGAGTCTATAACTCTATTTACAAAATATGCTACATAAATGAGGAATTATACAAAAGTTTTATCTAAATCCTTCAATCTTAGTTGACAGACCTTTGAGCCATTTCTTCTATCCCAAAAGCAGTACTAGAACTCTTCTAAGTTGTCTTAGAAGCTAAGTGGCCTCTCTCGAACCTGAAAAGTCAACGTAATAATTTTGATGAGTTTTGCAAACTCAGTGAGTTAGCCTTCCTCGATGGTTAACTAATATCACATAACACAATAATTCATATAATCATATATTCACATCATTTCATTTATCATCATGTAGCATCACAAAACTCTTAGTTCACAATTTTCACAATGCTCATAAGACTCAAATTCAATTATTATGTTGTTGTGACCGAGTGCCTTTTTAACTGTCCCATATCCATTGTGAGTACTGACTCATTAATAATTCTCCCTTATCCAATGGGGATACAGGGCTCGTTATATGTAATGAGTCAGGGGCTTTTACCATATTCTAAGCTTTAAACTCTTTTTTCACTAGTGACCCTAGTTACAACTGCCTTTATGTTATCATGCATTCATGTAGTGAAATGCATCATATATTTTCAAACAATCTCTAATGCCAATCATTCACATTCATATTCATGTTTACATTCTCATTCACATTTATCATCGGACCTAAGTCCAACATTTAAAAATAATGTTGAGTATCACATATTCTATCAAATTCACATACAATGAGCACCTTCAGTATGTTTTTCATGCATTGAATGCCTCAGACATTTATTGTCCAGAATAAACCCATTCACATCACATAATAATTCAATACAGAATTTAAACAAACAATAAATCATTGTGAGACCATCTTAGGTTACTCACAGTTTACTTGAGATAACTTATTGCCTCAATGTCCTGGCAATGTCTAGATGCGGTCGTTGTATTTGCTCTTCTATATCATGCAACAAATACACATTTACATATTACTATATTGCATAGTCACATCAATACTTAGTCATGCACATATGTAGATGTGTCATGTTTAATGCATGCTCATTGACAATCTCGGGTATACATAACCTTAACATGTGTCTTACTTACTCAAACATTTTCATTTGTATAAGTCTAGGTTACTCTTTGGATTATAACCCATTTGTACAAGATTGTTCTCAATTCATCATTCAATCATTTACTAAGGTTATTCTAACTTTCTAAGATCACAAAATATTAAATTTATCATTCATATTTACTAATACATAACATTCATATTCTTTGATTCACATTAGCCTAAGTTCACTTTCATTCCCATGACATCTTAAAATTTCAGATTTGAACACTTGATACATAACAATTCATTCTTAAGTTCTATCCTCAATCCTTATCCTAAACATAACACTCATTTTATCACTTATTCAAGCATCATTCTAGGCTCAATCCAAGCTTCATTCAAGCCTAAATGCATCATATGAAAGTACCTAACCATTTGTTGTTACAAACCACACATAACAGAAGTGTATTTGATGTTTAACCAATTCCTACGATCGTGAGAATTATTGGCAAAAATTTTCTACCTTCGTTAGGCATTCCCAGGATCGTAGATGCTTCCTTCCAAAAAATCCCAGCCATTTTCTCCAATTTGTTCCAGCCCTTTCAACCTTTACAAGTTAACCTATCATCTTTTATGCTTAGTCTATCTTTTCTAGTTTAATTCATCATCATGTCCCATTCATTCTTAACTATATTTCAGCTCAATATCATCCACACACAAATCAAAATCCATGATTGATCATTAACACCAAAAACAACACATATTCATATACACATTCATCAACAATTTTCTGCATATGTTCAACTTCATTTTCACCTTCATTTCATCTCTAATTGATCGTTCTAATTTACCTCATTTTAAGATACTACCTGACCCCCTTTATTTAGCTCTAAACTCATTTTAGTTTACTCTAAAACAACCAAAATGATACACGTTATATACCAAGAAAAATAGAACATGAACATCCATTTACAAATCAATTTTCTGCACTTCTTTCTACACCATTTTAATGCTCTTTCAATTTCAAACTCATCTCTACAATAACTTATGAAATATTGATGATCACACACATAAAAACAAGACATTATTGTGTTCATTTCTTTACCCACGTTCCAACATACATAAAACACTATCTTATGATCGTATAACCTTTAACTATCATCATACATGCTTCATTTAACAAATCAAGAAGAGTAGTGTTTCATACTTACTTATTTAGCTTCAAAGTATTCAAATCAGTCTTAACCTTAGCCTCTCAACATCATACATTCATCATCAATCAAAGATTGCAGGGTTAGGTCTTTTTGTGACAATGAAGAAGACAAACAAAATGAGAGTAACAAGTCAAGGGTTAGAGTAAGCTTCAACATTGATGGGGTGAGAAGTGAGAATCGTGGATAAAGAAGATTGAAAAAGATGGGGAAGAGATTAACAAGAGATTAGGAAAATGAATAAAGTGAAAAACCAATTAAAATGTAGATAGTCTTTCATTTGTGAAAGCGTTGTGAGTCAAGACATGGTTTGGTAAGTGACAAGTGTCCAATCTCTATAGGCTTCACTTGGTTCTCTTATTTAACTAGTCCATTTTTCTCCAATTTCTACTCTAGTAGTCTCCGAATTTTCCATGACATTTGTCATTAAATCCTATTATCATCTATCAATTATTTTTTTTGTTATTCATCACTTATTTCTACTACCATTTGTTAATTATCCTACTATTTGGCATTTTTCCTAGTCCAAAAATACTCGAAATCTCATAAATTTCTCAAATTTTACTAAAAATTGTAAATCAATAATTATTATCACAAAATCAACTTTCAAGACATATAAACCACAATTCATATCATAATCACATTTATAAATCAATTATACCTAGTAAATGTCAATGAAATGCATGAACAGTTATTGTAATGTGCAAAATTAATATTCAGATGTGTGTGTATGCTATATTATGCATGAGCATGAAATGTATGTGCTAAATTCTCATTGCTATTTCTCTCATATATAGTATTTTAAGGTTCTAACCCATAGCATGGGATAACGGGATGTTACAACATTTATGCAAAAACTTAACAAAGTGATGAGGAGTTTGAGAATTTTTGAGGTCAACCCTCAACGAATTGCTTGTGTGGAATAAGTTATGGAGGAGTCTGAACTAGATAAAGATACATCTTTTAGCTCTAACGTAAAAACTGAGTTCATAATTATTGTGGAGAATGACTCTTTACCTTTAACTAGTAGGTTAGAGGAAATAAATGAAGAAGAAAAAGGCAAAGAGACGTTTGAAATATTTCCAAAGTGTTTGAACTCAGTCGAGATTGAGAATCTGAGGATAAGGAAGATGTTGAATGGGGATGATGATTAACTAAGGCCCTTTCCAGAATACCCTCACGTGGAAGTGGCACTAATTGTAATACTTGAAGATCATAATTTTGTCACGTGAGGAGAAGAAGGAGTCGAGCTAGCAACCCTAAACCAACGCACTTCTTAGGAGGTAACCCACGGGAAGTAAATTTATTTTCTTTACATTTCTGCATTACTTTTTAAGCATATGTGTTTTTATGTTAGTTTATTTTATGCTTGTTTTAAGTTTTCAATCAAAATGAGAGAAAGAATAAAATAAACAAAGAAACTTTACTTGTTTTCTATTACTTTTAGGATTATTTAATCATCAGTATAGAATGAATTAACTAGAGAATTTCATAGCAACTTTGGCATGTACTTTTGCTTTTATGATTGGATGATGTGCATTATCTTTAGAAGAATAGTGACTATTGGTAGACAAAGCCAATGAGATTTAGAGCCTTATTAGATTGAAACATCCATATTAGTCTCACTGTCTTTTGAAAATGTGTAACCTTTATGACACGTGCATCTCGATTTTGCATTGAATTTCTATTCGAGACCACATTTTTATCACATGCATTAACATAAATATGATTAGGCATTCTTTGTTTTTCATAAACTACATTAGCCAAATAGCCTACCCATTATATGATTTTCCTTTTTAATAAGCCCTGTTGAGCTTTATTATCCTTTCTTTTTATATCAACCACATTACATCCTTTATACTTAGCCAAATGTCCTACCCAAGCCATAAGGCTAGTGGAACATTTGTGATTGTTAAGTTTGTGAATGTACAAATTTCTAAGTATGGGGAGTACATATGTGAGGTTGGTTGATGTTGGCATGTTTTGTTATGTCTTATCATTAAAATTCCTATGTTAATGTAGTTTCTTTTAATGATAAAAAAAGAGGGGGAAAGAAAGAAAGAAAAGAGAAAAGAACAAAAAAAGAAACGAAAATGACAAAGAAAGAAAGACGAAAAATAAAAGTATGTTTAAATGAATTTATCATGGAGGAAGTGAATATGATTTTGCAAAGTTATTCATGATTAATGCATCTTCCTAGAGTTGTAATGAATGTGATATTTGATTATGTTGAATATTAGGTAGATGTTGGCTTGGAAGGTTCACTCTTGTGGTTTCAATGTATTGTTGGCATCAATTGTATGAGTGATTCCTCTGGATTGGTGTATGCTTCATATAGTTAGTGTGTGAGAGTTGAATGGAATTGGGAAATCTAAATGATGCATTTGTTATAGTTGACAGTACCCAGTTTTTGATGAGTGTTGCTTGTTTCACTAGCTTTGATGGCTTTCATGCTAGTTGACCCAACACATCTCACCTTACCTTTGCCCATATTACAAACTTAAAATGTCCTTTGATTCATGATTTTACATATGAATTTAATGGTGGAGAAATGAAATGATATGTAAAGTTATGAATAGTGTTCATTGTACCTTTGGATTATTTTAGTTAAACACATTTTTCTAGTCTGCCATTGGATTGCTCAGTTTTTGAAGAAGATGAAATGATTGATAATGAGTAAAATCTTGGAATGTTGACATCTTGCCATTAGTTAAACACATTTTTCCCCAGGATGTCTGCAGAAATGCAAACGTTTCCATAAGCTATCAATTCGAATGAAGGGTTTTATTTATAGTAGCGTGATCCATTGAATTAAATTGTCAAATCAAGCTAAAGTAGCGGCGAGGGAGAAAACAGAGGTGTGGCTTGTAAGTGAAGAGCTACAGTTTGGTGGATAGAAAACAGAAGAGAGTTGCGGGGGAAGAGAGGATACATGAATTGTAAGGGTGGTCTAAATGTTTATTTGCCAAATCGATGAACAATAGTTAAACAAAATAGTTTGCGACAGGGAAGACAACTAGTAGGGGTTTTGTTCCAGGGTATTTTTTTGGGGATGAAGCTTTTTTCGGGAGAGATCCATGGAAGGCTAAGGCCCTGTTTAGTTCAGAGGTTAATAATGGGATGGAATAGAACGTAACACACTTCCATTTTTTGGAAGGAAGTTTTATAATGGAATGGAATAGAATATGATGGAAGTAGAGGGTATTATGTTACGTTCCATTCCATCCTAAACAGTGAAAATAAGAAACATCTAATTCGGGGGGTTGAGGATGGAATGTAAACTAATAAACATACATTACCTAATATACCTTCAATAATTTTTCATAATGCCATTATTTATCCTTTCTAATAACAACAAACACAATATCCAGTGTGTTGGTCGTTAGTCGACATTATTATAGCAGGGGAAGAGCTTTGGCAGGGGATTATTGTAGCAGTCGAGGAGCGTGTTTGGAAGAGCATCTTTGCTTCAGCTTCAGGTATATATTCTTTTTCTAGGTTGCGTTTGTTATGCCGCTGCAGGTGTGATTTGGGTGTTGTATGCTTTTGATTAATGAGGTTGAAAATCAAAAAGCTCTATGCGTTTTTTCCAAACACTGGGTTTCCAGATGAATGCCGTAGTTGCTGAAGGATTAGAAAATTGAAGCTTGTTTAATACCATCTCAGACCCAAACATCATGACTGGTGTGATTCTAGATGTTTTTGGTAATATTGACAACTTATTCCATCTTGCTTTCACCAATAATAATTTCACTGTTCAACTTTCTTCATCAATCTTCAGCCTCAAAAAGCTTTCTCATTTTGATCCCTCATAAAATAAAGTGGGGTGTGGCCTTTTAAAGGAGATATGTACTGTTCTAATCTCACCTATCCCGACTTATCATACAACTCCTTTAGCAAGATAACATCTTGTTTGTTCTCTCTCCCAACTTTATCGACACTTTACCTCAATAATAACAAGCTCGTGGGGGAGCTTGGTAAATTTAAATCCAAGTCCTTACAGATATAAAGATGAATGACAAAATGATTCAGGGCAAGATTCCACCATCAATATTTAGATTTGTCAAATCTTACTACTAATCTTAATCTTTAATTAAATAACTTGCATGATTCCAAGCATATAATGAAAAATATTATCATTTTGATGGATTTAAATTTTTTACATTATGGATTAAGCTCTAAAAAATTCATAGCGATTCATGATTAAAAAATCTACATTTTGGTCGCTCTAGCGCTTGCATTTGATGTTTTTACAGATTTATGCAATGATGGAATTCAATCTTCATTACTTTGAATGTCACCAATATTTCATAGTAAATACTCAAATATCTACATTTTGGTAACTCGAGCACTTATATTTGATGTTTTTGTAGATTTGTTCAGTGATGGAAGTCAATCTTCATCAATTTGGGTGTCACCTATATTTCATAGTATATACTCACAAATCTGCATTTTGGTCACTCTAGCACTTGTATTTGATGTTTTTGTAGATATGTGCAGTAATGGACGTCATTATTCATCATTTTAGGTGTCACCTATATTTCATAATATATACTTAAAAATTTGCATTTTGGTCACTTCAACACTTGTATTTGATGTTTCTGCAATTTTGTGTAGTAATGGAAGTCAATCTTTATCTTTTTGGGTGTCACCTATATTTTCCCTATGAAATTCTCACTTGTTGTTACCCTTTATTTCATGACGATTATTGCTCTTTGAACAATATCCTTGAGACCTACAGGTGCCATCAGAATATAAGTTGGTTATCACTTGAATTTACGACATTTGATCGTGTTGTCTGTTTTACTAATCTGATTCCTTTATAAATGAAGGAACAAATTTAAGAAACTAGGAAAGGACCTTAATTTTTCTAAAGATAGGGATATGGACAAATATCATTAGGCCTTGGCCCAAATAAGGGAGTCCTATGGTCAATGGTCAAAGGTATGCTTTTAATTACCATAATACTTAAACATAGACTTCTAGGACACTCTTTCCTTTGCTATTTCCTTGTTGTCTCTTATAATGTAATACACTGATCATCTTCTTTTTTTCCCTTTAGAAAGAATATGATACCCATGATCCTAAGGGCCATTGTTCAATAGTATTACCTTTTCTGATGAAGATAAGAAAAGTTATTGAGATTGTGGTTGTACGTGATATTGTCTTTGCTCTTACACGTTCTGGTGTTTGCATAGCTTTTAGCAGAGGTAATAACCAAAGTTATTTGTCAGATATACGAACTTGCAATTCATGAACTTCGCTTTCTACTTCAAGTGGTTCTCCTAATGAGTTGAAGCTAGTTTATATCTTGTATACATTAAATGTTTCAAATGTAGAGACAAACCAAAAGATTTGTTTTTTGAATGCGAGTCCTGATTAAGTAATTCAAAGCCTTTTCTACAATAAGAACAATGATTCATTTATCATGGTTTCAATTTATGTCAGATAGTTTGAGCTCCTTGAAATGTAGATCAACTAGAATTGAGTGCGTTAACTTTTTCTCTTACTTATATGCCCTTTCTCTAAGTCTTACATTTCATGAATGCTTAACTTATTTTTAAATGGTTAGGTACATAAGAAGAGGCAAACAAGACACAGGTTTTACCCTATTTGAATCTAAATCCTTGAAGTGGCCTACGCTTGTAGAGTTTGATGACTTTAATGGAAAGGTTCTTACGTACTCTACACAAGATAGGTGCCTTTACAATCCATTTTCTCTTTGGTTTCCAAAATCATTTACCATTTTTATATCCTAACTTCTTATGTGTTTATGATCAGCATTTACAAGGTGTTTGACCTCAAAAACTATACAATGCTTTACTCCATTTTAGACAAACATGTTCAAGAAATCAAGATTAAGTATCTCTTTCTTTCTATCACAGACACACACACATACGTAGACACATATAGGTGCATGTGCCCACGTGTATATACACAGAGTGTATATGACTTTGTGCACTTGTAAATTGTAGTTGTTAGTGGTAATGGTTTTTACTGATCCTAATGCCAGTGAAATGGTTATATATGAATCCATTTGTAATGTGATAATTTGTGTGACAAAGAGCAACTACGTGAGAATTTGTTTGAGTCTGGAATGTATCTTGCATCCTCTCTTTTTGTTTTCCTATTGATTGAATGCCCTTATCCAATTTTTATTCTTAATTCTACCTACAGTCTAGGCATTGTGTTATTGACCTTCAATAGAGCAAGTGGCCATATTCCTCCTAAAATGTTGTCTATAGAAGATGGCACAGTTCTTAAAGCATTCAACCATCTACTTCATCGTAATAAAAAGATTGACTTCATCGAACAATTCAATGAAAAACTTATTATCAAGCAGGAAAATGAGAACCTTCAGATTCTTGATGTATGCTATTTTTGTCTCTTTCAGTTTCTTTCTTGAACAAATTTATTATTTTCAGATATATAATCGCAACCTCTTGCCTTCAAGTTCCAAATGCTGAGCTGATGGAAGTTAACAAAACTGAATTTATCACTCCCTCGGCATTTATATTTTTTTTATGAAAACCTATTATGTCATGTACTTTTCAGTTATTGTTTCTTGTTAACTTGAGATTCCGAGGATGGTCTTAAGGACAAGTAGTGCTGTTAACTTCTATGTTCTGTCACTGCTCAAATAGAATGGTGCAGGTCATATCCGAGGTTTAATCGAGTTTGTATGTTCAAATGTTTTGATGTCTTAACATTTCATATACTTGTATTAGTTTTGACATTTTTCACATATGAGATGTTCTTTAGATTCTGTAACTTCTAGTCAAGAAGAAGAGATCAACTCGTTGTCTCTCAGAACTTTTCCCTTTAGCTTCATTCACTTATAGCTGGATCTATTACTACATAGGATCAACTCTCTAGGACATTTTTAGCCAAGTATTTCCTCCAAGAAAAACGTCAAATCTCAGGAATCAATTCTCAACATTCACATAAAAAGATGACGAGACACTGTATAAAGCATGGGAGCGTTATAAAGATTTACTTTGGTTGTGTCCACGGTATGGCTTACCATCTTGGATGGTTCTTCATAATTTCTATAATGGATTACTCCATTCAATGAGGACCTTAATCGATGCTGTAGTTGGTGGAGCAATTTTGAATAAAACTTATACTGATGCATACAATTTCATTGAAGAGATAGCTCTCAATCACTACCAATGGTCTAGTGAGCGAGGAGCAGCAAAATGTACTCTAGGTAAGTATGATGTTGATGCACTTACTATACTTTCTGCTAAAGTTGATGCCATGACTCACAGGTTAGATCGCTTGAATGTTAATTCTGTGAATGCTAGTAATGCTACTTCTGCATGTGAAATTTATGGTTCTGTTGATCATGTGTCTGTTAATTGTCAAATTGGTATCCCTTTTTCCCAAGACCAGGGTAGTGATCAAGTTCATGCCATTAACAATCTTAACCAAAGACCTTAATTTGACCCATACTGAAACACTTACAAACTAGGTTGGTGGAACAATCCAAATTTCTCCTAGAGGAATAACCGAAACCCCCATTTCAGCCAAACATTAGGCCACCTCTAGTTTTCAAAGACCTTCCAATCCATCGGGACCTCCAAAATCAAATATGCAAAGTATGATGGAATCTATGTTACTAGCCCAAAGACAACAAGATGAAACCATCAAGGAATTACCTTTAAGGTAGACTTGTTGGTTGCTCATAACAAGTTGCTTGAGAACCAAATAGCAAATCAAGCTAGTTTATCGACCACACCACCAGGTAAATTACCTAATCAACCTAAAACCAATCCTAGGGAACATTTTAAAGCTGTGACATTGAGAAGTAGAAAGCAAATGGTAGGATCCCATGATCCTAGGAATGAAATTGTAAAAGAGAGCGCAATTGAAACTCAGGACAGGGCTAGTAGAGAAACATAAAGTTGAGCTGGAAAAGGAGAGTGAGGATAATCATCCTTCTAAGGAACTACAAAAGCCCTTCCAAAAACCTTACACT
>JAOSBN010130463.1:0-29318 GCA_027563595.1 Erythroxylum suave
GAAGAGTCTCATTTATTGGCTTCTTTATGAATGATTAAAGAATGAAGTGATGCATTTGATGCAAATCTCTTCTTTCTCTTGATGAAAACCGAAATTGAGAAGGTGTAAGAAGGTGTTCTTGCATTTTTTACTCTCTCTCTCTCCTATCTTGCATGGTATAGATGAAAATTTCATGAGAAGTTTCTCAAAAATTGGCTTCTTTCTTATAAGGAAAAAATCTCTTCATGTTTTCTTCTCCTTTCCCACTAAAGGATCTTGTTAACCAAGTTGTCTAAAAAAAGCAAATGGTAGATGGAATTGGTCGACGATAGAATATCGAGAAGAGGATACAATAATGAGAAGAGGGTATATCTCCTTGGAGAGGATACAATGCCAAGGATAGGATAGCGTAGTGAGGAGTTAAAGTTGTAGCGAAGGAGTCAGTAATATAATTTCCACCATCTTGTTCTTATGTTTATTATCCTTATACCATATCATGTATGGCTATACATGTTCATTTGGTTATGTAGTTTCCACGACTATTTTGATTTCTAAAAATTTTTGAAATCCACCGTTTTATCCACATCTTGCATGCTTTTTTTTTTCCGATCCAACAATCACATATTATTACATACAACCCAATCATACATTCCCAAAACAAAACACATTCTTCATTAGTCATTGCGGTTATTATTGTCCCAGTGTTCAAACTCTCCTATCTGAACCTACATAAGGCAAAATCACGGTACCCTCTTTTTGTTCATCTCCTTTCTACCCCTTGCTCCTCAGCCTTTACCTCACTACGCCTACTTCCCAACTTCCCTAATGTTGATTTTTCACCTGCCCTTCTTCACTCCCTACCCTATTTTCTCACCCCCCCCCCCTTCCCCACCTTTCTATGTACCTACACATCCCTTCGGCTACTTCTGTTGTTGGGATACACTTAACATTTTGCTGGAATACACTTTCTCCCTTGGTACCATTCTTCAAACCACTTCTGCTTAGCCTTCCCTTTTTCCCTGCCTGTCTCTCATGTCAGACCACTTGAATTCCTCAACATTACCCACAGAATTTCCACCCCTACCTTCCCAAACCCTAGCTATCTCTAAGCTCCTTGCAAAGGGCTTATCCACCTCATTAGACTTCAGGAAGAGTTGGAAGCAGGTACTTGTAGATGATGGTGATAATACCCTCCTCTATTCCCCTCCGCAAGATAACCATGGTAGGCTTATTGTGGTGTCTTATGTAGAGGTCTTGAAAGAAGGTGCATGCTCATGGGAGGCCTCACTAGTGGGCTTCTTTTTGGAGAGAAGGCCACCGTTTCCAATGCTAAAAAAATGGGCAACAAATCTGTGGTATAATAAAGGTCTAATAGAGGTTTTGCTACTTGATAAAAACCTAGCTTTGTGCACCTTTTCTATTAAAGCGCAGGCTTTTGAAGTCCTGGAGGAAGGCCCTTGGTGTGTGATGAATCTCCCCCTGTTTCTACAAAGTTGGTAGTCAGGTTTTCAGCCAGAAATAGTGAAGTTAAGGTTAGTCCTATTATGGGTTAACTTGTATAATGTTCCTTTGGAATACTGGACTACCAAACGACATAGTATGATAGCAAGTTTTTTAGGGCAACCACTATGCATAGATGAGAACACTACTAAAAGGAAAAGGTTAGTTTATGTCCGTTTGTGTATTACTGTGGATATCTCTAAGGAGTTGCCTGAATAGATTCCCATCATGAGGCTAGGTTTTAATAACTCATTATATGAAGATGTTGTTATAGTGGATTACCATTGGAGGCCTTCCTTGAAGCTATAAGGGAAATGATGGGTCTGAACAGGGAAAAAGTTCAGGGAAGGGAGCTATAAGGAATTAATAGGCCTTGAGCTATATGATGCTGAAGAACCTGGTGAGCAAGACAAGGGATTAGAAGTGACACAAGAAGAGACAGCTGCTCAGAAGATTGATGGAGGCGAAGAAGAGATAAAAGCTAACCCACCTATTATAAAACCTTCAGTCTTAAATGAAAAAAATCAATTGGCTAACAATGGTGTAGAGGAATTGCCTACTATCCCATATGTTAAGGATAGTACTGGTCAACAGGACAAATTCTAGCAAAAGCAAAAACTTGATATCAGCGATAACAATGATAGTTCTAACCTAGAGGACAAATTCCAACAAAAGCAAACACTTGCTACAAGTAGTACCAAAGAAGACTCTAAGGGTGACAAGTTAGTGATACTGGAGGGAGATAAAGTAGATGATATGGAGGCCACTTCATCTTCTTTTTCTTTAGCTAATGCAGAAGATAAAGACCATGTTGAACAATTTGCTAGTGTCAAAAGAAGGAAGGGAACTAGGAGCAGGTCAAAGGTCCAAACCCCTTAAACCATGATTGTAATATGTAGTGTTAGGAGACTTAACTGCCCCAAAAAACTTTTTTCCTTAAAGGATTTTTTGGCTAAAGAAAGAGTTTCAATTTTTTCTATTTTAAAAACAAATATTCAGTCAGAGAACCTTAAGAATCTCAGGATCTTAGGAAATAAGTGGTATTTCCACACCAATCATCAGGCTCACGGTTTTGGCATTAGATTTGACCCTCGAATTGTAGACATTCAAGTGTTGGAAGTGGAGACGCATGTTAAGCACATAAATGCAGTTTGTCAAGCAAAATTATTCCATTTATGACCTTTTGAATACCAGCCAAGAAGACCTTATAAAAATTGAACATGCAGCTGAGGCATCCTAACAGACTGGTAGATTTGAACCTTGTTCCTACAACACCCAATATTACGCAAATATAACTATAGCTTTTTATATATAGTCTACCCCCCCCCCCCTTATTCCAGTTTTATTCTAGACAGCCTATGTTGTGCTCTATCAAAATTTCTATATTCAGATAAGATATCCGATTAGATATTTCAAAGGAAGCAACTTTGGGCGAGTTTACTGCAGTTTCAAGGAAGGGTGACAGCCCTTAGCTCATTTCAAGAGACTTTAATTCTACTCTATATAGAAAAGAGGCAGAAGGTCATTTTTCTTTAAGAAACTACTCTGTAGATTTTAAGGAATGTGTTGATCAAATAAGAGTTTTAGACCTTAAGGCTACAGTTCATTTTTTCTCCTGTAGTAATAAGTAGTCTAATGATTAGGCACTTAGAAAAAAGCTTGACAGGGTCCTGGTTAACCAAAAAAGGATCTAGCATTTCCCAGAAAGTAAAACCTCCCTCCTAGACCCTATGTTTTCAAACCATACCCCAATGTTTGTGGGGGACCTGTTCCTAAAGGTGAAACGAAGTCATCCATTCAGATTTAACAATTATTTGGTGAAAGTCGAGGGGTTTCAGAAGTGTGTTAGGGAAGGAGTTACAGCTCATGTATATGGAACCCTTTAGTTCCAATGCATCCAAAAATTGAAACTTATCAGAGAGGCCCTAAAGACTCTAAAGAAGCAGAGTAGGGTTAGCACATTACGGGATCTCTCAATAGCCAGAGAAACACTTTCCCATCTTCAAAACAATCTCTCCAATAACCCAGGGGATCCATTCTTGCCAAAACAAGAGAAAGAAACCTTGACTGCCTACTCACAATCCTTTAACAACCACGTTAGTCTTTTGGAGCAAAGGGCTAGAGTTAGGTGGCTTAAGGAAGGAGACAGGAATATTGGTTTCTTCTTCAGCTTTATTATTGCTAAAGTGAACTATAACTCTATTAAGGAACTTAATCTACTCGAGGGGAGGAAGTTGAGTAAGCATGAGGAGTTATCAAAAGAAGCTGAGAATTTCTGTAAAGATTTCTATGTCTCTAAGGATGTCTCGATGAATACTTAGTTGTTGGAATTCATTATTCATAATCGGCTTTCAAGTGAAGAGAAGACCATACTCACCAGAACAGTGGAAGATTCGAAAATAAAAGGTGTAATCTTCCAAATGAATCCTAAAAAGGCTCCTGGCCCTGATGGATTTAAAGGTTTTTTTTTCAAAAAGCTTGGAATGAGGTGAGTCATATGGTGAAATTAGCCATTAAAGAGTTCTTTTCTTCAAGATCTCTTCTAAAGGAGATAAACAAAACTTACCTAGGCCTTGTCCCTAAACTAAGCAATCCAACAACCTTAAAGGATTATAGACTTATTGCGTGCTCAAATTTTATCTCTAAAGTGATAGCTGAGATCATAGCCAATAGATTGAAGGTTGTTTTGGGGTCTTTAATTAGTGATAACCAAAGTGCTTTCCTACAAGGAAAACAAATAGGGGACAACATATCCATTATACAGGAGTTGCTTAGAAATTACTCTAGGAAAAAATCTCCTAAGAATTGTGCTTTTAAAGTTGACTTCAAGAAGGCTTTTAATAGTGTAGAATGGAACTTTATGTTGAGGCTACTAGAGGTGATGGGGTTTCCAAAGGTCTTTATCAAATGGGTAGAAGCTTGCATAACTTCCCCATCCTATGCCGTATTGGTCAATGGATCTCCTACAAAAACCTTTTATGGGCATCGAGGACTTAGACAAAGGGATCCTATGTCACCTATCTATTCATTTTATGTATGGAGGCCCTAACTTCTTTATTAAAGCATAATACTACCAGAGGTTCTGGTTTCATACACCACAGCTGATGCAAGAAAGTTTCCTTGGTTAATCTATGTTTTGGAGATGATCTCTTCTTATTCTCCAAAGCTTAGGAGGCTTCTATCAAAATCCTTGTAACATCATTAAATGTATTTAGCTCGATGTATGGCCTCACTGTTAACTATAGCAAGAGCCAATTTGTTCTATCCAAAAGTGCTGATTACTTGGCAGGGTTAGTTTGCTCCTTATCTGGTATGCAAAGGAATCACCCTCCCCTCTGCTATCTAGGATTGCCAATTACTTCTAGATGGATTCAGTTTCAGGAATGCTATTCTTTAATTGAAACAATACACAAGCGATTGTCCTCTTGGACTAACAATGCCTTATCCTTTGGGGGACGTTTACAACTGGGCAATACTATACTAAATTCCATGCACAGTTATTAGGCCCCTAACATATTGCTGGCAAAGGGAGTCATCAAATCACTAGAG
This sequence comes from Erythroxylum suave, assembly GCA_027563595.1. Taxonomy (NCBI): domain Eukaryota; kingdom Viridiplantae; phylum Streptophyta; class Magnoliopsida; order Malpighiales; family Erythroxylaceae; genus Erythroxylum; species Erythroxylum suave. The sequence goes on from JAOSBN010130463.1 coordinate 5,029, forward strand.
AAGTTAATCAGGAACTTTCTATGGATAAGAGGTGGTTATGATAAGGGCTATGCTAAGGTTAAATGGGTAGAGCTATACAGAGCTAAAAGGGAGGGAGGGTTTAGAGTTATTCCTATAAATCTGTCTAATAAAGCTCTATTGATGAAGAAGTTCTGATCCATTTTGCAAGGGGAGAATACCTTATGGGTTAAACGGCTCTATGCATATGTCCTGAAAAGTCAAAACACATGGTCCATTAACCCTAAGGCCTCTTAGTTTTGGTTTCTTTCACAATTACTGAAGCTAAAGGAGGACCTGTGTACAGAAATCTCATGCAAGGTAGGGAATGGTATTAAGGCAAGTTTTTGGTTTGATAATTGGTCTAGAAATGGTCTCCCAATCTCAAATCCGATTACAGTCCAGTTACTAAGTTATCAACCCTTACATGCGTTAATGATTTTATCAGGGAGTGCTAATGGGAAAAATTCCCAGCAGGAATGCTACAACCTACTTTTCCTCCTAACCTAAATATTCCTGATCAATACATCTGGCATAATAATCCAAATGGCATTTTCACAACAAAATACTGCAGAGAATGGTTGTTCCAAGGGAGTACCAGGGTGGATTGGTGTGAAATAGTATGGCATAAGGAACTCAGGCCTAGCCATTCATTTACCCTATGGCTTACTATTCTAAACAAACTCAACAGTATGGATCGACTCTCCTACCTGGAGTTTAGTGCTAATTGTGTTTTACGCAACATTGGTGAAGAGAGTCAGGATCATTTATTTTTTGAATGCCCCAACTCAAAAGATATTTAGTCTTGGCTAAGACATAAATGCCTATGGTTTCGAAACACAAATCAGTTCACATTGATCATGTAGTGGTTCTGCAAGCTCAGGACAGATTCTCAGCCTAACCCTTTTATTAACCTAATTCCATTTATGACATGTATTAAAGAGATATGAGTAGAAAGAAACATGAGAAGATTCTAATCCATTAGTAGATCTACAGATCAAGTCAGAGAGAGCATCTTTGTTAAAGTTAGAGAGCACATCACCCTCTCTAACTCTATAAAAGATTGCTCTGCCCAGCTAGCATTAGAATGGAGACTATAGGAATACATACATCTATACATGCAGAGGAAAGGAAAGGAAATAAGGCTGATGGAATATAAAGGGCCTTCTCTAGAATCGGCAGAGGGTCACTATGGAATACCTAATCCCAATAAAAAGGTTTCAGTCTGAATTGTTAGCAACAATGGCAGAGGAAAGCTCAGAGGTTTGGCACGGTGGTAAGGGATATTACCTGATGGAAGAGTAGGGTCTTAAGCTCCTTCCTAGTCGGGCACGGCCTGCAGCCTCCCAGTTCCTGAAATAGGAAAAGAACCTTATGAAACCCTAACCTCAATAAGAGGAGTTCAGACCGAGTCATCTCAGCTACATAAAGGACCCCCTACAGTCTATCATCACAGTCTTTGGGCAGGGTTGGTGGAGATGGAAAACACAAAATAGGAGTTAACCCAAACACAAGATAATAGAAGATTCGTAGTCGAGAAAGATACCTGAGAGGAGTCTTCTTTGAAGCCTACATAAGTGCATAAATTCTGTATGAAGGAAGTTGTAAGCTATGGTATGCCAGTGTCTTCACCATTGCAGTCGCTCCTACCAATTCGAGAAGTTTCTATGAGAGGTCGCAAAAGAGGGAGTCTGTTTTTCCCTAATTACTTAACGAACTCTGTGGGCTATTGTCTGTATGCCAGCGTTTTAGTGTTGCATTTTGGAGTGCTCTTATCCGAACGCTAGTGTTCTTATAAACGTCCCTTGTGTAAACTTATCATTCATTCTATGCTAATTATTTAATTTTTCAAAAAAAAGTTTTAAAACAAAACAGGTTTATTTCAGAATTCTAATATGAGGAACATATTGCAACACATACTACTTTATTCCATTTTGTTCAACTTGACATAAATATTGATTTTCAAACAAACTAAACTGTCATCAAATTACAAATATGTGCCATAATGCAACAATAGAGGTACTGAATCATCAACAATTAGTTATGTCACATAAATAGAAAGCACTTCCAACACAATCCTAACTATCAAACTCCTCGAATAACTGTTAGTCCAAAATTGTCACACTATTATAGCAGAAATTCACAGTTCACAAACATCTATATCCAATTCATAGGACATAAGCCTTTAAAACTCATTTATTCATGATCACACTAAGCAATTCATCATTGTAAACTATACATCCTTTACATTATCATTTCAATTTATAATGCATAATTAAACAAATCCATTTAAGTCCTATTGTACTAAATAAATTAAATTAACCTTATTCAATTCATCGATTGCACAGAATCACTTTTTTTTTGTCACTTTCCTAACCATTTGCCACAATTTTGGGATAAGTGACCCGAGACCTCTCCAAACAGCTGTTTTCACAAGACAGGTTTTTGGATCCGTTTTGTATAGCCATTATGACCTAGAAATTGACATTTTTAGACAATATGATCTTGTAAAAAAATGTGTCTCTATGTATTAAGTTTCAAAATAAAGTTAATTCAATATGGTTCATTATACCAAGAGTTATACCAAAAACTACAAATCATTCTCAATCGCGGACAACAACCAGAACTCAAATTCAAGCTTAATTTCAAAACCAATAGTGATAGAAACCAAATTTGGTTCTTTCATAACAGTTGTAGATATATGTTTCTAGTTTAATATGAATTTAAAATGATCCCATTTTGATGTCTACACATCAGGATATGGTTAATATAACAATACCTATTTAGTGAAACCACTCCTTCTGATTTGTATCTAGCATGTATCAAATTTCTAACCACAATTCTTCATAAGTTCAGTACACATTTTATCCTCTTTAAACATCAAATAAACATGTTCTATCATGATACCAAGTTTAGTACTCCCTCATATCACTAAACTTCAAATTCAACTCTAAGAATCCAGCTAAACCAAGCTTCCAAATAACTAGCACATACCTAAGTTTAATGTGCAACTTTCAACATTAACAAAGTAATAATACATAGATTCATAAGGCCCACTTTGTAATGGAATAACTTAAAAATCTTCCTAGTGTTAAATATCCAAACTCTAGCAAAAGTCCAAAAATTGAGAGAAATTGGGAGGTTTTGTGTGGAAAGCAAAACAAGAATGAAGAAAGCTGGAATTACTCCAGCAAAAACATGCTTCATCACCAACTGGGTGTCACTAGCTTAAGATGCCACTTAGGCATGAAGCCCACTTGCCCAACATTTAAACTACCACTCATAACACTTTAACTAGGACACTTGTCCTCATAGTATGATGCCAAATGTCATACATTATGCCAAATGTCACTAATTCATAAGCTTAGTCATTCTAATTTCTATGTACCAACTTAACTTGTCATTTGATAATTTTCCTAGTCCACATGTGCATTTAAAAAAATCAATTCTCTAATGGTGATAATTTTCCTAGTCCACATGAGATAGGCTAAGAAATTTTGAAAACATTGTGTGTTAAATAAAATTATTATTCCACTAGCCTTTTTAACAGAACTGGATTAAGAATATGTCTAGTAGTTAGTTAAAAGTTGTGATATAATTGAATAACCAGGGGAATTCGCGACAAAATATTTGTCTTCGCTTCAAAAGCCTAAAATGACATTCCAACTAAGCTAAATAAAAAAATGTAACCTAGTTGAGTAACTGGGAAAAGTTCATAACAAGGTGTTGCCTTAGCATTTAATGACTAGTTGATCATTAAAAAATATAAAAAATATAGTTCTTGCAATGAAATTAAACGTGTTGATCTTTTAAAAATAGAAAGAATTTTCATGAAGGTTACTTAGTGATAATTTAACTTTTTAATTGATCAATAATAATAAATGCATGCTTACAAGTTCCATAGGTGCATGAATATGGTGCCAAAATTTTGATTGATATATATATTCAAATTAAAGCACTTAGCCATGAATAGAATAAGTTAGTATGTTGGCATTTTTTAAGTAGTTGATTTTTGAGTTTAACTTAATTAAGATTTGATTCCATTGCACTATTATTGCATTAATGTATGATTTTGTATTTTTTTGTTCTGCAGTTTTAGTTTTGTATAGGGACAAGTAAAGATTTAAGTGTGGAGATGTTAATAAGTGTCTTTTATAATATTTTTTTAAATGTTTAATTTTTTTAGATGATAATCATGTGTTTAGGATTTAGATATATATGTTGGCATTTTTAAGTAGTTGATGCTCAAGGTTAAGTTAATTGTCTGATATTTGATGCCATTATACCATTATTGCGCTATAGTATGATTGTGTGTCTTATTTCTTTTATGGTTTTAGTTTTGCTTGGGGACAAGTAAAGATTTAAATGTGGGGATGTTGATAGGTGTCTATTAAAATATGTTTTTTAGATGATTAATTATGTTTTAAGTGTTTTCTAAGATGATAATCATGTGTTTAGGATTTAGGTATATGTTTTTTTTTTCAACCAGGGCAGAACCTGGCAGGGATGGAACTCGATTTATTAAAACTAAATAGAAAGTGTACTCAGGCAGTGCTTAAGACTTACCTAAGGATTACAAAAGCATCACGTGACTGTTAGGTAAGGAAAGGACTGTAGATCTAGCAACAACAGTCCCTTCACATATGAGGGGAGGGACGCAACTTCTGGGAAGACCCTAGAAGTCCTGGAGGAAGCTATTCTAGCTAGACTATCTGCCAAAGCATTACATTCTTGAAACACATGTATAATAGAGTAATTACATTGAGTCATAACACTAGATATCTCATGAAGCTACCTGAAAAATCTCCAAGGTAATTTTGATTGTTGACCTAACGCTAAAGCAAGAATGTTGCTATCCATCTAAATAATAGTATCTTACAACCCTAGCTCCTCATACCTCTGTACACCATTCAAGATCCCCGCAATTTCAGCCTCCAAGCTCGTGCTTTCACCTAAGAAACAAGCCTTAGCGTGGATGAAACCACCTCTATCATCCCTAATAATATAACCGTAGCCCGAAGGACCCCAGAGAACCCAAAGCCAATCCATCCGAGTTCAAAACAGCCTTATAGCTCGGAGGTGAACTCCATACAATAGACCAAACCTCCTTACACCAGTATGCTTCAATTAACTCCAAACAGATCATCAAGTCATTACAACTTAACTCCATTTCAAACCGTGGGATTCCATTCTTGCAGCAACCCAACAATGTGACTATGAACAACTTGCACCATATGAAATGCTTAGAATTTTCGAAGCTCAAAGAAATACCTATTGCATGCCTTCTAAAGCTCCCATAGAATGAAGAAAGGAACAACCATCCTCGAAGTTTTTTATGCTGTAGTGAAGCTACCTTCTTCCACCAGATATGCAAATAGACCAATGGCTCGAAGAAGGTGGCATAGGCATTTCTAGGCTATGTGCAAAATACGTCTAGATTTCACGAGCCTTTGGACACTCAACGAAAACGTGGACCATCGTTTCATCATTTTTTTAAACAAAAAAGGGCATTAGGACGAATTTAGAACAAAGTCGAAATGTTTCAAAACCTTAAAAATTGGAATCAAACGATTGTACAACTTCCAAGCAACAAGAGACATGCGCAACGGGATAATATGATGCCAAAACCTCCTTATGCTAGCATCATTATTCCGTGGCTACCTTAGTGCTTCAAAAGCTGATTTAATCGTGACCTCACCTGTAGATGTAGGTTGCCAAATTAGGAGATCATCATCATCATCAAAATTAAAATCTAGCTTTATAAGTTCCTCCACTGCTTCATCTGAAAGATTGTCATATAGCTGCGCACTATATTGTTCTCTGTGGTCAAAAAATTCCTGAATGGTAAGGTCCAGAAAGGGAGGAATGTAGTTGCTAGGTAGATCCCAAATTACACCCAAGGATGACCAATTATCATAACCAAAAGTATCTATTTCCTCTGCAAACCAAAACCTTCGAAACCTTAGATGCTGCCAAGTCGATTCAAAGCACTCTTATCCATGTTGTCTTCTTCTTTGAGCTAAGGGACAGGGAGTGTATAAATCGAGACCACATGCCTACTCCATGCTTGTGTTTCCACCATAATTTAGCTGAAAACGTTTCAATAGTCTAAGCAAAGCTATGGATGCCAAGACCATTCTCCTCTACCTTCCGTGCTACACCATCCCAAGACCGTATTCTCCCATAGGAAATTTTGGCATTTTGATTCTAGTGCCCTAAGAACTGACTTCGGAGGATCGATTGCACCCCACATATGTAGAGGAATCACTAAAAGAACATGCTTAATTAACAACAAATGGACACCCTGCAAGAGCATCTTATTCTTCCAATTCATAAGCCTTTTGTCAAATGCATCCAGTAAAAACTAAAATGTACTAGCCTTTTTCTTCCAACAAACACACGACACCCAAGGTAAGGAAAGGGAAAGGATCCCTTATTCATTCCCAGAATATCTATCAATGGCCTAGTCATTCTCTGCCGGTCACCAGCAACAAGGAAAGTACTTTTTTGTTGATTAAGTTTTTGTCCAGTTACAGCCTTATAATCCTGGAAAAACTTATTCAACACGACCAATGAGAGTCTAATTCCCCTAGTGAATATTATCACATCATCCCTAAAGCTTAAATGCGAGATATGTAATGATCCTGCAGGTGCTCCATATCTTGCAATTTCCCTTAAAGCCATCAACGAATTCAACCTCCTAGACAATGCCTCCGAAACCAAGATAAATACATAAGGTGATAATGGATCTCCCTACTTTATGCTCCTAGACGCCTTAAAGAAACCCACTGGAGAACCATTTATAAGCACCAAGAACCAATTACTTCTCAAATTTGACATCACCATTCTTAAAAAAGGATTCGGAAAGCCAAAAGATTGCAAAAGAGCCTCTAAAAAATTCCATGAGACTCTATCGAAAGCTTTCATCATATCTAGCTTCAAAATCACATCCCCCCTTAGCTTTACGGTTCAGAAACTGAAATAGATCTTGTGTCAAAAGAACATTATCCATTATATCTCATCTAGATAGAAAAGCAGACTGTTCCTCGAAGATCAACCGATATAGCACTCCCTTCAATCTCTCAGCCATAATTTTGGTAAATATTTTGTTCAGAAAATTACACAAGCTGATAGGTCTAAAATCAGAGAAAATCGTATAAGAGACCTTCTTCGGGATTAGGGTTATCAACATGCTTGCAATCACCCTTAGGATTGGTACCCCAATAATAAACTCCTTGCACGTAGCCATCAAATCCTGTGAGACAATGTCCTAACAACTCCTATAAAATTCTCCACCAAAACCATCGAAACCTGGAGCACTAGAAGGATTAAGACTAAAAACCACCATTCGAACCTCCTCCAAGTCTAGTTCCCTCACAAGGGTGCTTCTCTCCTTGTCTGATAAGAATGATGGTATGTGTTGTAAGAATATCCCTTGCACATTCATACTACCATCAACATCCTCATGCTTCAATAAATTCCTAAAAAATTGAATGGCCTCGTGCTCAATTTCCTCTCACCTCGTTAACCATATCCCTTCCTTGGACTCCACCTTTTGGATGCGCAAATGTGTTCTCTTGTCAGCTAGGGCTGCATAGAAGTAGGACGTGTTCGCTTCACCTTCTTTCAACCACCTCAATTTAATTTTTTGTCTCCAAAATTCATCACGTTCTTTAAGCTTAAGCAAAATATTTGCCCTAGCTCGATGCAAAATAGTACGGTTGTCCCCAGTAGGAGCCAAATCATATTGAATTTCTAACGCTCGAACTCCTTCTTTCGATTCCTTCAAATTTTGGAAGACATCACAGAAAACCTCTTTGTTCCACACCTTGAGCGCACCCTTTAAACTCCGCAGCTTCAGTGAAAAGCTAGCATTCCATATCCTATAACCGGTTGCTCCCATGAATCCCTAATCAAATAAAAAATCTCCAACCTTCAAAGCCACAGATGTTAGAACCGAAACAGCTTCGGTCTACTCTCCACAATAGGGCTAAATTGGTGAAGAAGAGCACAATGGTCCGAGGTTGTCTTGCTCATATATTGTATGGAAGATTCTGGAAATAATCGATCCATTCCCCAGAAAAAGGAATGCGATCCAGCTTCTTACTAATCCATCCATTATGCCTTGTACCCCCGAAGTGAAATCATCCCCTATCGTGTATAACTCAGATAATTTACACGCATTAATGAGCTCATTGAAATCCTCCATTGCCCTTCGACATTGCACTGAGCCTCCAAAATACTCCTCCAAACTGCAAATGACATCAAAATCCCACCTGACCATCCATGGCAAACCCAAATTGCTCTCCCGAAAGTGCAATAAATTACTCCATAAGGGCTAGCTATCTTTCCTCGAGTGTTTTGCATACACAATTGAGATGAAGAAAGGCTGATTAGTTATGGAATGCATAACTTGCTCCATCTCCTCCAGTAAAATTACATCAAAATCATGATTATAAAAAAATCCAGATCTTGTCAGAACAAAATCTTAAAGCAACATCAAAATGTAACTCACTCCTTATTCTATCCAATTCCTGAATCCCCAACATAGGCTCTAAAATAACTAGAAAAGTTATTGAATGAGCTCTAACTAGGTACTTTAAACGCAATTGTGAAGCTATATTAGAAATGCCCCTTATGTTCTGAATTAATTTGCTAATCATCATAAAAAAGATTAAAGGGGTAATTATTGTAACCTGGACGAGTGTCGTAGGGCTTATCCCTCTTGCACCTTCAACTGTTCAGCCCAAGATTTCTGACAACGTTTTCTACTCACTGTGACACTACCCTCCGTCATCGTGAGCTACGCTGCATCCCTTTCTCCATTTGACTAGCGACGGCCTTCATATAGGTCTTCGTCCTCCACCTCCAACATCAAAGTGTGACCTATAATCACGTGATCTGGATCAAAAGCATCCCTTATATCCTCTGCTCCTTCAAAGATTTTGCGAGGTTCAGTGAATATTTCATCTAATTCATCTTCCGAACTCCCAACAACATCCACATCCGTTTGCATTATTTTAATTTGATCAGCATCCCTATGATCAGTGCCATCACTGTGACCATTATCCACATCACAAGGAGGATCAATAGTGTTATGTTCATCAATGTTTGCCAAATTTAGAGCAAATTGATCATCATCATGACTCGATCCCGTAATTAATTGATCAATCTCTTCCTCCAACACCTCCAAATCATCCACATTAATCCATAATATGTCAAAATGATTACCAGACCTCGGTTTAACTAGTCCTCTCTTCACACAAGTTTCCTGCACAGAAACACGAGCAGGAGCCAAACAAACAACACGTACTGCATGTTGCGAGCCATCAGTCACAGCTATTTTCGAAAGGACTGTTCGACCTATTTCAGCTCCTTGTCTCACCATTGCACCAGCTGGCATGTCTGAATCATTATGAGGGGCCTCTTCCAACCCAGATTGAGTAGGCACAGCATCGTCAATCAACGAAGGTGGCATAACAGTTTCCGCAGAAACTAGGTTTTCACTCCCAGCTGCTAGGGTTTCCGTCGCAGCTACAATTTGCATGGATTCATTACTGGCTGTGATTCCTTTGTCATTGGGGATCGATCCTTGACATCAATAGGGATAGCATCCTTTTCCTTTACCATTAATCCAGATGGGGAAGAAGCATTAACAGTTTGGGAGATTTTAACAACTTCATTCCTAGTTTGCTTTGGATTAGAAATCCACTTAACCTTAGAAGGTGGCAAACGTATTCCCCTTTCACGTTTACTTTCCTCTTCCTTATCCTTCACCAACAAATCCTTCTTCAAGGGCCAAATAGCTTTCCCCAACCTACAATCTTCTAGTTTATGTCCAATCTTACTACACTTAGATTAATAAGATGGGATATGCTCATAACTAAAGAATTGCTCGTGTTTTTTTCCCTTCCTTCCCACTTTCACGGATTTCGGAAAATCTCCAGTGAGATCAACATCCACTCAAAACCTGGCAATGGATGGTCTTGTTAAATTCAACGTTGGTGTATCCACTTTAAGGGGCTTCCCTACGGCCAAAGCCATAGAAAAAATCACCTTCGGTATCACAAACTCCACTGGTAGGTCGAATAAAGAAACCTAAATTAGGGCTATTGGGGGATCTTCTTCAAACTTGAAACCAGGCCTCCATATCAAAATCCTCATGGAGTATCCAGCTATATTCTAGAAAGTTTTGATCCAACACCTCCGATAATCCTCTTCTTTGTCAAATTGGATGTAAACATGCCTTGGGTTCATCAATCCTATGGTATAGGACCCAAGAAACCCTAGCTTTTTAAACTCCTTATGTACCTCCTCCATCTTGGAACGACCATACGAAAATTTCCCAACCAAACTGAGTTTTTGGGGTGCTATCATTTGTTTAAATTCTTCATCTTCATATTCAAGGTTTGGGACTCCATTGACAAATCTAGGATGCTTGATGAGTGTTGATTTCGGTTCATATTGTGTTATAGGCTTATGGAAAAAACTCGCAAAGGAGCGGGGAGGTCCAATGGGGACCTCCCTTGTTGGCTCACCAGCCATAGAGGCTAAGGAGAGGACCGGCGACACCTCTAGGGTTTAGGCTTGCTTTGGTTTACGAGAGCTTTTTTACCTCATTTAGATATATGTTATTGTCAGTGTTTTATGTGTTTTAATTGTTTGATTATTATTAAAGGCAAGAGTTGATCTTAATTGTATATTTAAAGGATTATTTTATACATTTGGTGAAGAGTGGAGCATGAGAAAGAGAAGAAAAGATGAAGAAAAAGTTAGAAAATTAAGTTTGGCTTAATCGTACAAGGCCATATACTATCATGCACAAGGAAGTAGGAGGATAGATAGCCTTTTGCATAATCGAGCATAGAGAAAATTCCAACAAAGTTTAGCTTTTCTAGCTTGCAAGCTTTTTGTAGTTTTGACAATTTGGGGCTATTTTTGGAACCAAAATAAGTGGGAAAGCCCTAGAAATAACCCATAAGGATCAAGAAGTATTAAGGGAAATAAAAATACAAAAAGGAGGCTATACATCATAAACAAGGAGATCAAAAGCGAAAACATCAAAATCAACTCTGATTTTCCAAATTTTCCAGATCAAGACTTAATGTTGTTTTCTTTCTTTTCTTTACTTATATTTCATTATCTTTGAAGTTAATTTTGATTAGTGATGTGTTGAACATGATTATGGTTTTCTAGATCCTTAATTTTTACTATAAAAGGGCATTTAAGAGGCCAAATTGTTGGGAACCTCGCCCTTGTGTGACATGTGTCCGACGTCCTAAGTGACATCTGGACACACATCCCACAAAAGCGGAGTGCCCTCACTAGGACAATCCTTAAACTTGAAACTTCATCTTGACCTCTTCAAACATTTTGCCCCTTAACTTGTACTTAGTGCCTAAATCCTTAACTGTTTCTTGATCCTTGACAACCAACTTTTGTTGAATCCCATTAATTAGTGAATTCTGTAATTTACTTCCAACTAAGTGACTGTTCAATCATACTGACTTAACTTCCTCTTGTATCATCAATGGTTGGCCTATCGTCTGTATTTGCTTATGGTCTGTGTTTTATTGTCTACCTTTGACTTTCTTATCGTCTGTGTTTGACTTCCTATCGTCTTTATTTTATCGTCTGTGTTCTATCGTCTATCTTTCTATCGTCTATGGTTTCCTTTCTTATCATCCATGTTATGACATGTCATCACAGATGATTCCTTGCATTTGTATTTCTCATTTGCATCTGTATATGACATCATCACAGACGATACTCTTCCTCTATATTTTTCCCTTGCGTTTGGGTATGATGTCACCATCAACGATAAACTTCGTATGTGTTTCCTTCTTGCAATCTGCCTTACTTAATGCAAACTTAAATCTTTTCAACCACCCTCATTCATTCCATTCCAAAGATAGATTACACCGAATATAAACATCAACTGCTTCCAAAAAATCTCCAACTCATTTAATCATCACATGCAACATAAAATCTTAATAGTGATTATCATCAAACCCAAAAGATACTTCATTCATAATAATAGGTAGAAATCATTAAAAGCTTTACTGAACATTTCAAGGTACAATACGCCCATTGAGTTTAAGAACTGAAATACAAAATACACTTGAAATATGGCTAAAGCCTTGAATTTCCAAAATAATTTAACTGAAGAATACAAAAGAACTAGGCAGATTTGAGTGATGCCTTGACTCTTAGCTTACTCACTCCCTTGCTCATCACCTGAATGGGATAGAATTTGGAGGGGTTGAGCTTAAAGCTCGTGGATAACAGATCTATAATCAAGAATTAAGCAAGAACCCTTTTTACAAAACTTATTGCATTTTGCACTTTAGAAACTTTAGCAAATTTGCTTGAAAGGTCATCAAATACATATTTCACAAAATTTTCACTTTATCAAACAATTTCATAAGCAAGGTCATGTATGCATCAACTTGCAAACACATAAGGACATCAGCTTAGTTTGGAAGGTCTATAAACAGAACAAACAATCACAATTCCATATAATGGTCATGTGAAGTCGTAAACAGAACGAGCTAGCATAGCCCCACTTAGTGGTTTTTTGTGTAGTCGTAAACATGGGAGTCCATAATGGAGCTCCGTGCCACTAGCGGGTAGACGGGAGAAGCCTTTAGTCTAAGTGCACTTGACAACCGAATGGACCAATCCAAACCCATATAACATGTATTTCATAATCTTGAATACTTGCTGCCCAAAATGGGAATTCTTGCAAACTTGCTTTTCATATCCAAAAACATGATTTCATAAACTTGCAACTTTTTCAAAAAGAAACATTTTTCCAAATCATGTAATATCATATAACACTTTTACAACCCAACCAAGAACAAACAAATGCGCATTTATAAAGTAATTTAAATCATTTAATCTTCTTGGTTTGAAAAAGAACATTAATGGCTTGTTGCTTCATCATAAAACTGTAACCCACCTTGAAATCCTTGCTTGCTTAGGTATTGGATTTTAAAGATGTCTTTCCTCTTGCTCCTCTTACCTCTCTTGATTTCCTTTAACAATGAAAACAGTCCCCATTCAATAGAGATTCAAATTTGAAAACTCAAAGAACCAAAGCATGAAATACTAGCATTCCTAAACCCATACATTTCTTAAGCTCTTTGATCCAAAAACCTTTCAAAACTCCAAAAGGTTAAAAAAAATCAATCTTACCTTGAATCCTCACCAAATAATGAAATTCTTGGTTCTAAAGAAAGCCCTTCCTTTCCTCTTTCTTTTTCCCTTCTTGAGTAACCTCCAACTCTCTCTTCAAGACTAAGGAAAATTGTGACCTAGTTCAAAGCTCTATTCTTTTAACTCCATTTAAACCTCTCTTCTTCTTTCTCTCTCTTTTACTTTTTGACTTTCTCTCCCTCTTCCCTTTTTCTTCATCCACGTTTTTGATCTTCTTATATACAAGACAATCATTTCCTCTTCCCATTCTACCGTTAGTGGGTGAGGAAAGTCCACCTTACCCTTCCTTTAATGCCTTAATGCTCCTAACCTTAAGTAATCCACCCAAAATACCCTTATGCATTTTTAATTCTTCAATTTAACTTACACCATGTTATACTCTAACTTAATCTTAATTTTTCCATTTAATACTTAAATTTTTCCATCAATCCATGAAATAAATTCTCCTAAACATAACATAACAATTAAACTCCAATTAAAGATGATTTATCCAAAAAGATCACAAAAGTCGTTCAATTCACGCTTCCTAACATAATGAAAAAGAATTCAGGGTCCAACATAAATAAGGAATGAAGAGTTTAGAGATATAAAAAGAGGCATATTTCTTACCTTTTAGAAATCTATAAGGAGCTAAACCTCATCCATTTGGTTCAAAGGAGATATCCAGACTGACGAACATGTTTGAACATTTCTTAATCTACTCTTTTGAGCTAATTATGTTATTCTATAGTTAATGTTTTGGGACTTATGTATAAATGATTTGGACATTTCAAATAGATTATTTACGTATGAACCCATTGATAGAATCTACATTGCAATACATAATCATTGTAAATCTGATTCAATTATGGTAAAATAATTGTCAACCATCATTAGGAATAATAACAAATATATTAAATGACCCGAGCTTGTGTGCTTATTACATGGATTAACCAATTTCCTATTTTATAATGTGATTGTCACACTAAATCTTAAGATCTTATTCTAAGTTATCTGATAACTAAAGCTAATTCGAGAGCTTGTTTTAAACAGATATAACCTAAGGGAAATTTAGCGTTAACAGAGCTTGTTGTTAATCTATGGTTAATAATCTATAGTTAATAGTTTTAAAGAGAGGTAAGGGAACAATATAACGATTAGTGATGCTCACTTGTGTGAAGGTTAAGATTGAACCACAAACTGGAATTGAAACTCATTTTTTAATTTTATCACTGTTATAATGTTTGATTTGATTTACTTTTAATAGTTTTGTTTTACTTTATTTTGTTTATCGATTTCAACTAAACACCCCTTAAATCCTAAACATTAATTTATTCATTATAAAATCTAGAGACACACTCTATATAGATATAATCTTTGTTTACCAATACTACTAATTTAGTTGTGTTGAGTTAAGTTTTACTTTCTTGTATTTTCAAGGCATATCATAAATCTATCATAACCCTATAGCTCCATGTAAATGAATCTTTCATAAAAGGAAGGGAAGTTTATGTATAGGATTTCTAATAAATAGTGTCATGGTACAGACAAATGGAATATAAAAAATGAAAAATCTATATTTTGAAGTGGCAATGACAGACCCTTATCCGGAAACAACTAGGCGGCCTACTAGGCATCCCACGATGGCCCTCCAATCGATATCTGATATAACTTGAAAGTTCTTACAGAGCTAAGTCTTTTTTTATCGAAAAGCTTTAATTCCACATAAAAAGATATAAGTAGTGGAGTTTTTTAAAACCATTGTATTAAAAATTTTGGCAGCACAAAGGTTGTATTTTGACATCTGCAAAATCCTTAAAAATGTTCAAAACACTTCGATAATCGCATCAAAATTCCTACTACAAATTTCAAACTTCAAGTCCACTCACAAGCAATCTCAATAATCACTTCAATAAACTTTAAATGGCTGAAACATATTCGTGCATTTCATTTTAAAAACTTTATATACATACGTTCTTTAAACAAAATACATTCCAAAACATGTTATTCATATGCAGTAATTCTTAAAAGCATTTATAAGGAAACAATGCCTACACAATAGCATATGATGAGGTTATCTACGTGAGAGGTGGAGTCCCTGCTATTGAAGCCCTTGAGTGTACACATGACAGATTTCATTTTGAAAACAAAAGGTAGAGTGCAAGCTCAACAAGCTTAGTGAGTGTTTACATTTCTATGCAAACCATATTTATATCCCTAAAACAAATTCATTGCATTTCTAATATAAATCATATATGCTTTCTAAAATCAATTTCTTAAGTTACTTATAAAGTAAATTATGGTGGCATCATTATTGTCATGAACTTCTTACATGAGATAACTCACCACTAACTTCTTGGCCATATGGTATCCATAAGCATAAAGTCACAGAGCTGGTTTTACATCACTTACCTATGACCATTTAACTACTAGTTATGAAGTTGGTTTTACATCGCTTACCCGCACTAGGTTAAACATTATAAATTGGTAGTTACGAAGTTGGTTCTGCATTGCTTACTTACAACTAGTTAACCACTAGTTACGGACTACATTGCTTACCTGCACTAGGTTAACCGCTATATACTAGTAATTATGAAGTTAGTTCCACATTACTTACCTGCTCTAGGTTAAGCGTTAAATACCAGTATAATAACATGTGTAAATCCTAATGGTGCACCATAGGCTAAATTTTCGATTTTTTTATCCACCATTACCTTAATTTCAATTTAACTTTAAATAGTATGAAATTCAACTTTCAAACTTCAATTTATAAATTGCTAAAAACATATGCTTATACTAGCAATATTCACTTGTAATGTGTCTTTCACGTAAAACACGTAATCATACAATGTAAAGTCATATATCATAAATTCTTTTACAAAGAATTCGTTAAAATAAAATAATTAAAATACACTAACTATTTTGTGAACTTATCGCTAAGAACACTCATACATTCGATGCCTCTACTTTAGCTACACAAAGCTCATTTTGCTTAGACATTTATTTCCATGTTACGAAATAAGGCATTTAAAACTATATATTTAGTTTAGCCAAATTTAAGGTTTGTATTTAATCGCATAACATGTGTAACATACCACTCTTATAGAGCATATGCCCGAACGTATTAACGATTATTCAATAACATACTCTACGAGGATAGCCTGTTAAGACAATCGAAACAATTATTACAAATTTTCAAACATCAAACATATCTTAAGCAACCAATAATTCCCCTTTCATTTACAAACATGTTCAGTCATAAATGTAATTGCACTTCAAAATTCACACATATATTGTACAATAATTGAGAAATACTTTTTTTGATACAAAAATAACTGAATACATGTGTAGGCACAACTGAACCTGGCCACTAGCTTATGTCCAAATGCACTAGCTACTTCAACTAGACTAACAAGATCAACTTTGAACCTAAAAATCAACAATGCAATTTTGATGAGTTTGCTAACTGAATGAGTGAACCATCATCGATGTGCTCACTCATATCAAAATATAAGGACAGTTCACCATCCAATTCATAAACAAATCATATCATCTAATATTGGTCATTTTCAACAAGTACAACTTGCATACAATATTTTACATCACTATTAAGAATAATCCAATGAATTAATTGAATCATCCATATGATCAACATGTATAAAAACATTTCATGTCAGTGTGTCAACACCATTTAACAATTTTTGTGATCAATCACATAATACATGTAAAGATATTTATATAGATACAAATGCATGTGTGACTCCACTTTCATTTTTACTTTGTTATAATCGAGCGTCTTTTTACAGTCCCATATCCATTGTGGATGCCAAGCTCATTCATAAACTGTCTCATACCAATTGTGGATACTAGGCTCATTAATAACTAAGTCTGTGGCTTTTTGTGCACATTTTTTAGCTTTAAGCTCATCTTTAAACTGGTCACTCTGATCAATACTCCTTTATCTGATCATGCATATCAATGTAATTAAATGCTTCAATTCTCATAATATGCTATCAATATCTTTCATTCATTATGCACAACCATTTTCACATATTCATCGGATCTAAGTCTAACATTCAATATATAGTTGATTACACATATTTTTCCCAATTCATATTTAATTAGGAACACTCCCAATACAATCTCAATTATGAAACTCCTTGGACTAAAATGTCCAGAATTATCGAAATCATAGCAATACTAGTTCAATAATTGAAATTTAAATAGAACACACCAATCGTAGTGAGAAAACATCTAGGTTGACTCACATAAGCTCTAGTAAGCTATTGCCTTAATGAATCGACAATATTTGGATGCTAGCATTCGACTTATGCGTCTAAAGCCATGAAATATACACATATTATAAATATTACTAAGTTGATCATTCATATAAATATTCAATCATGCATAGATAAATATATGTGTCATGTTCAATGCATAATCACTTAACTTTCCCTGGTATGTATCCTTAATCATAAGTCTTAAACATTCAAATATTATAACTTGTATATGTCTAGTTTATACTTAGGTTTATACCTTAAGTAAACTTGATTATTATAAATTCATCAATCATACTTTCACCAATTCTTTTCTAGCATAATATAAACACATAATATCCCAATTCTCATTCATTCATACCTAATGCATTATTCATATCCTTTAGATCACATTTGTATTCATAAAAACACTTTCATTTCCTTAACACTTATAAATTTACAATTTAGATACATTGATATCAAACAATCCTTTCCTTAAGTTATAACTTCAATTAACAACCTAAACTTGTCAAACATTTAACCAACTAATCTAACATCAAACTAGGTTCATTTTAAGCCTCAGTCTAGTCCAAATACACCATAGTAAAATAACTTATCCTTATTTGGTTTAAGAATCACGTAAAAGAGAAAACCTCACTTCTAATGCACTACCAATGATCGTGGAGGCCTTCCCACGATCGTGAGATATGTTATCCAAAAATGTTCTTCTCATTCTCCTTCAATTGCTTCTAGATTTTAACTCTTTCACACTAAACTCAAACATCTTCTTCACAATTCATTATTTGCACCTCAATTCCTCATCGATATCACCTCAATTCGAACTCAAAATCATCTATACAACCATTCGTAAACTATTGTTTATTATTTACACAAAAACATAACATAATTGTATCCATTTATTCATCTACATTCCAGCACTTATTAGACACCATTATCACTATCAATCCATCCCTAAACAATCATCATAAATTCTTCTATTAAAACAAACCATGAAGAACATCATTTACTTACTTGTTTAGCTTAAAAGCTCCTCAAATCACCAAGTAACCTAGTTCTCCAAGCTTACACAATTATAACTGTTTTAAGGTGGAATAGGTTGTGTTTTTCATCAACAAGAAGAAGACAACAAAATATTTGGAGTGACAAAGTGTTAAATGTTGGCAACTCAAAGTCATGAGTGTGGGGACCGAGAGTATCATGATTGAAGAAGAAGAAAACGAAGAAGAGACTATGTAGCAAAAAGTAGAAATGAAAGATGTCTTTCATGTGTGTATAATGTGTGGGTTCTTTGTGTGATAAGTGTCATGAAACTTGTCACATAAAGAGCCATACCACATGTCTTCTACTTATGGTACCAAATATCACTTAATAATTAGTTCATTGTCACTCAATCTCTAAATTAGTTCATTGTCACTCAATCTCTAAATCATTTGTCACCCAATTATCTAAGTCATTCGTCACTCAATCTCCAAACCATTGTCACCTAATTATCTAAGCCATTTGTCACTCAATCTCCAAACCATTTTACACACAATTATCTAAGCCATTTGTCACTCTATCTCCAAACCATTGTCACCCAATTATCTAAGCCCTTTGTCACTTAATCTCCAAACCATTTTACACCTAATTATCTAAACCATTTGTCACTCATTCTGTAAATCATTTTTCACCCAATTATCCAAGCCATTTGTCATTCGATCCTAATGTCATATGTCATTTATTTCTACTGCCATTTGTCAACTTGTCTTGCCACTTGACACTGTTTTCCTAGTTCAAATATACATATTAATTCATAAATCTCCCGATTTTAACAATTAATCCCAGGTTACTAATTATAATCCATCAACCAAAATTCAAGAAATAATTAATACATATTTCATATTATGTTCATTTTGAATCTTTCATGCCTCAGAATATCTCAACAAAGTGAAATTTGTCTAATTCATAATTCATATGTGTATGCTCATATTATGCATTTGAATAAAATCATAAAATCATGTCATAAATGTACTAAATTCATTATATATGATGCCACTCATATGACTCAATAGTCTAAACCCTTTCACAATTTGATAGGGGGATACTACAACATGTACGCTAATTGTATTTCCACTTACTTCCATAAGCTAACCTGTTGTTTTCCATTTCAAAGTCTAACTTTGAAAGTTACATAAATTTTATCCTTTACCCATCCTAACTTATCAATTTCTTCAAAACACAATCTCACTCAATTAATTCACCATGCCCATAATCAACTTAAACAACCCACAACAACAAATACATTTCCTTTTAAGGCCAAATTGTCCTCACAACATATATATATTTTATCCTTTCAATTTCTTTCCAAGTTTTCAACACAATTCACCTAAAATGTATGCCAAGCATCATCTAAACACATCATAAACCATTTCAACTTCATACTTTCCACATTCACTCCATATACTAAGTTTTTTTAAATAATAATAGAAAAATTCATTTACCAATTCCAACGACACAAATACACTTAATGACTATCCTCAATCACATTCACATGGTTATTACTTCATAGCCATACTTGTATACCAAAAATGCCCTTAAGACTAAACTTAACATATCTTATATCAAACTTTTCCAATTCAATTCGAACTCAATTCTCTTTCATTTCTTTATTTCATGATCATCAAATATGTTATAAACATAATAAAAATTTAAAATAAAATTTTTGGATCAAATCACACTAAAATCCCTAACCTTGGTCAATTCTCTCATTTCTTGATTTCTTGGTTCACTTTTTTTTTTGCAAAACTGGAAATTTAAGCTATAAAAACTTACCACTTTTTCCTCCAAACTTTTGGGTAATTGGCAAGCTTCTATTCTTGATCAAGATCTCTCCACTTCCAAACTCAAAACCCATGAAAAATTGTAAACCTCTTATTCTTCTCTCCTTAGTCATAAGTCACCTTAGCTTCTCCTCTTTTTTCTTTTTTTTAAATTTTTGGACACTCACTGCTACACAAAAAGAATAAAACAATTTCACTCAAGTCTGACTTTTTATACTCTTTAATGCTTTACATATGTCACCTTCATATTAATCCACTCTACTGACTCATTAATCCACTAACTTTTATACCAAAAACACCAAATTGCCCTTTATGAGTTTAATTTTCCATCTAACCGAATTTAAGTTTAGAAAATATTTATAATCGTCTTATTATCAAATTGACAATAAAATTATCAAATTGACTATAAAATACTCTAAATAGGGTCAATACTTATTAATTGGATGCTTTAAAAATTTTCAAATGGGTTTAAAATCAACACCCATTATTTATCAAAAAGGGCTTTTTAATCCTAAATTTTTGAAAGTCCTAAAATCTATTCATTCAGACTTAGTTTTGATCCGTTTCAGTATCAATAAACTCTAATACTTATTTGGATATTTTTCAATATTTTGGGGTTGGGTCCCCTAATATCACTATTCACCTAAATCCACTATTCATTCAAAAATGCTATTCATTGAAAATAAAAATTTATATCTAATGAAAGGAAAGGTTCGGGGTTTTACAATCAACCGTCTTTATGCAAATTTCATCCTTAAAATTTAACTAAGCATGCATGCTTAAAACAGGTGGGGATACAATGTACGCATCTATTACTCAAGCTCCCACATAGCTTCCTCTACAATATGATTCCTCTACAATACATTGACCAAAGGAATGATCTTATGATGCAGAACTTACTCGCTATGGTCGAGGATCTGTAATAGTTCCTCCCTAAAATTCAAATCTTCCTTCAAGTTCACCGGTTATGCTATGATTACATGTGAAGGATTCGTTAGGTACTTGCAAAGCATAGATACATAAAAGACATTGCTAATCCTCGTGACTTCATCTGATATCTTCAATCGATACAAAATTGACCCAATTTTTCTATGAACTCATATGGTCCTATATAATGCAGACATAGTTTACTGTTTTTCCCAAATCTAAGTACATAGTTCTAAGGGAAAATCTTGAGAAATACTTTATCTCTAATTTAAAATTTAAGATTCCTATGATGATCATCTACATAGCTTTTCTACCTATCTTAGGCTATCTTGAATCTGTCCCTAACAACTTGAATTTTATCTATTCTCACATGTACAAGCTCAGGACCTATCAGTTTCCTCTTACCTACCTCATCCCAACATATTGGAGTTCTCATTTTCTTTTATAAAGTTCCTTATAAAGGGCCATGCCAATACTAACCTAATCACTGTTATTGTACGCAAACTCTATTAGAGGTAGGTGCATGTCCCAACTCTCTTTAAAATACATGACACTAGACCTAAGTATATCCTCAAGTGTCTAGATAGTCCTCTCTAATTGTCTATCTATCTGGGATTGAAGGGCAGTGCTAAACTTCAAACGTGTACCTAAGGCTTTCTGTAAGATGGGCTAAAATCTTGTTGTAAACCTAGGATCACAGTATGAGACAATAAAAATCAGCATACCATAGAGTCTTAATATCTCATCCACATAAAGCTGGGCTAACTTGCTTAAGGGATAATCATTCTTGATCGAAAGGAAATGTGTGAACTTTGTTAACCTATCCAGTATCACCCATATAGCATCATTTCCCCTCTAACTCTATAGAAGTCGTACTACGAAGTCCAGAGTAATCTTCTCCCACTTTCATTTTAGGATAGGGAGGGGTTGCATTAATCCCATAGGATTATAATGTTTTGCTTTTACTTATTGATGGGTTAGATACTTAAAAATAATTTTTGCTATTTCCTCCTTCATCCCTCACGACCAATAGTGTCTTTTAAGTGTGTGATACATTTTCATTCTACCTAGACGTATAGAGTAAGCTGAGGAGTGAGCTTCCTCTAAGATCTCTTTCTTTAATTCTCCTATATTTGATATATAAAATCATTGCCCCTCATCACTGTACCATCTTCCCTGATTGTAAAATATTTTCTTTACCTAGTCTTAATTTTGGTCTTTAACTTCATTAACTGTGGATCATGTTTCTGTCCCTCTCTAACCTGATCCACCAAAATAGGACGAACATGAAAGGTAAAAATTAATTCCCCTGAGTCTACTATATCCAATCTCACTCTTAGAGACCTCATTTCCACTAGAAGTGGAAGATATATCATCTTTGGTTGTGTTATCGAACTGGTAGGTCTCTGACTTAATGTAACAGCCACTATATTGGCTTTTTTAGGATGGTAATATATCATACAATTATATTCTTTTATTAACTCCAACCATCTCCTATATCTCACGTTTAGTTCTTTTTTAAAGAACAAATATTTCAAACTCTTGTGATTCGTGAAAATCCTACAGGGAACACCATATAAGTAATGCCTTCAAATTCTTAACTTAAAAACTACTACTGCTAACTCTAAATCATGGGTTAGGTAGTTATGTTAATGCTTATTTAATTGCCTAAAAATATAGGCTACAACCTTATTATTCCACATGAGGACACACCCTAACCCCTATCTCAAGGCATCACTATACATTACAAATCCATCCATCCCTCTCAATAATATGAGTATAAGAGCTCTCGTCAGTCTTTCTTTCAATTCATCAAAATTTCATTGACAAACATCT
Source organism: Erythroxylum suave (assembly GCA_027563595.1). NCBI lineage: Eukaryota > Viridiplantae > Streptophyta > Magnoliopsida > Malpighiales > Erythroxylaceae > Erythroxylum > Erythroxylum suave. The sequence continues at coordinate 28,082 of JAOSBN010130463.1, forward strand.
GACCACTCAAACTTCTCCTCTTTTCACATCAAATTGGTAAGTGGGGTTGCTATTTTAGAAAATCCTTTAACGAATTTCCTACAATAGCCTGCCAATATAAGGAAACTTCTGACTTCCATCACAGCGGTGAGAGGTCCATAATTAATAACGGCTTTATTCTTTTATGGATCTACACTAAGTCCCTCAGCTGAGATAACAAAGCCCAAGAAAGCAACCTTTTCTAGCCAAAACTAGCACTTATTGAGTTTAGCATACAACTGGTGCTCTCGTAGGATTTGTAATACTATTCAAAGGTACTCTACATGCTCCTCATGACTACCTAGGTACACTAATATGTCATCAACAAAAATGATCATAAACTTATCTAGGTACTCTCGAATCATCCTATTCATCAAATCTATAAAAGCAGCTAAGGGCATTTGTTAATCCAAAGGACATCACTAAGAATTCGTAATGCTTATACCTAATCTTGAAGGAAGTTTTCATAATATGCTCAATACAGACTTTCATATGATAATAACATAATTTTAGATTAATCTTCAAATAAACCTTGGATCCTTGTAACTAATCGAAGAAATCATTATTCCTTAAAAGTAGATATTGGTTGCAAACTGTCACTTTGTTCAATTGTATGTAGTCGATACACATCCTTAAACTGCCATCCTTCTTTTTAACAAATAGGATTGGAACCCCTAATGAAGAAGTGCTGGGTCTGATAAAACCATTATCTAATAACTCCTCCATTTTTATTTTCAATTCCTTTAACTCTGCTAGGGCTATTATATATAGAGTAATTAAAATTGGTTGGATTTTTGGAGGTAAATCTATCTCAAACTTTATTACCTTATCTTGGGTTAATATTGGAAGATACACATCAAGGAACTCTTTGTTAGAGAAGTGCTGTAAAGGCAATCACCTTTATCACTTATTGTACAATTCATTTGATGATTAATAAATACATTTTTCATTATTATTATGTTCATGCATTTATGGATTTGATGATGATCTTAAATTGATTTAATTAAGTCCTTGATACAAACTATCCATATTTGGTCCGATATCCGCTCGTACGTCGCAACGTATAAATTAAAAATTCGTCGCGACGTGTGCAATGGCCTGCTCGTCACGACGTGTGCATCGTCATGCGTCGCGACGTGTAAAGGTGATGTGCTCGCCGCGGCGTGTGAGCCGTCATACGTCGCGACGTATCACGGGTGAACACTGTTGACTTCCTGAC
>JAOSBN010130511.1:0-29308 GCA_027563595.1 Erythroxylum suave
AAGTCAAACTTTTCTTAATTCTTCAAATTTTCACACTTTTTCTCTTTATTTCTTGATTCTCAACTTCCATTTCAATCTAATAAGTCCCTTAAACTTTCATAACCATACAAATCTATTCAACTCCCAAAATTATCAAAATCCATCAATTCTTTCCTCGTCACTTTCCTTTAAGTATAAATACATTTATACCTAAATATATACATAATAACACTCATTCAAGTTCATTTAATATTTCTAAATTTCACTCAAAGATCAGGATCCAACAGGAGATGGTGCTTCTATACTAAAGAGGAGTGCCAGGACCTTCCTTGCATAGTTTGAGGATAGGAGCAATGGTGCAAGCAAGCCCAAACAGATGAGAACTATCTCTTAACAAACCTCAAGGGTTAGAGGTAGTAAAAGAGGAAAGGGGGATAAGCCATCTATTCCTAAATACGACCATTGTGGTAAATTCCATAAAGGAAAGTGCTATAGGCTGAGAGGAGCTTGTTTTAACGGTGGAGAAAAAGGACACATGGCTAGAGAGTGCCTACAGTATGCAAGACGAGAGGGAACTCGGATGCAAGCTCCAAAAAAGGTTGAGACTTAGGAATTAAGACTATAACTAAAGTGGGCAGTTCTAGTGCAGCAAAGACAGTGAATCTTCCAGGAAGACAAAGGGGACAAGCACCAGCTAGGGTAGTTGCAATGATGAGGGAGGACACAGAAGCAACTCCAGAGATTGTGACGAGTATGGTTAAATTGTTTAATGATGATATTATTGTTTTAATTGATTCAAGATCTAACCACTCATTTATTTCGTCAAGTAGGATGGTGCATGGTAGAAGTTTGAGTCCATTAGATAGTCCTTTGATGGTTAGTACCCCAATTGGCTAGTATATCATTATTAGTTAAGTATATAGAGATTGTGAAATATACATTGGTGGAGTAAAATTAGCGGTAGATTTAATTCCATTGAAAATGGAGGGATTATATACGATTTTGGGCATGGATACTTTAGAAAAATATAATGCCAATTTGAATTATAAACAGAAGACAATAGAGTTTGAGTTTAACAAAGGTCAAAAGGTGGTGCTTGTGGGATATAGAAAAGCAAACCCACTTAGAATTATTTCAGCTCTAGCAGCAAAAAAAAATGATGACGAAAGGATTTGAAGCATTCTTGGCATATGTGGTAGATACAAAGGTACAAAGAGGAAAATTAGAAGATATTCATGTGGACATGAAACTTTCAGATGTCTTTCTAGAGGAATTACTAGGACTACCACCATCTAGAGAGATTAAGTTTACCATAAAGCTTCTTCCAAGCACTGCACTTGTAACATCCCGTTCCCATATTAGGGTTAAAACCTGAAAATATCGTAATAAGAACTAGCAATGAGATAATAGAGAAATGAATTTCATGCTCATGCATAATATAGCATGCATACACATGAATTTAATCATTGCATACATTACAATAATTTGTTTATGCACCCATTTGACATTTTCTGGATATAAATGATTGATTTAATGTGATTATGATGTGGATAGTGAATATTTTGTTCCGAAAATTGATGTGGTGTACTAAATTATTAATTTAGAATATTTGGAGAAATTTGAGAATTTTCTAAAATTATGAGAAATTTTTGGGCTAGGGAAATTGCCAATTGGCAAGACAGTTGTTAAATGGTAGTAGAAATAAATATCAAATGGTAGTAGAATTATTGAAAAGTGATATTGGGATTTAATGACACATGTCACTTAAAATTGGAAGTCAACTGGATTAGAATTGGGAGACAAATGGAATAGCATTTTTAAAAGATCCAAAATTGGACCATGAGGAAGTGACATGTGGCACTTGCTACACCACTTGTTTAACCATGATTTTATAAAGTGAAAGATCCACCATTTTGTTCTTTCAATTGTTATTACTCCTCTCTTCATAAGCTTCTTCCATAAGCATCTTCTTCATTTCTTCTTCTTTTCCATTCACGATTTTGCTCTCCACCTTCATCACCTTGATTTGTGTTAAAAATAAAACCACCCACTTCAAGATCCTTGTTGTCCTCTTCCTTGCTACAAAATGACCCAAAATCACTCTTTGAAAGATGATGGTCGTGTGATAGATGAGAAAGCTAAGGTTAAGTGATTTTTAAAGATCTTGAAGTAAACAAGTAAGTTAAAAGGTTTACTCTTCTTGATTTGTTGAATGAAGTATATATAATGATGGTTAGAGGGCATATGATCATAAAATGGTGTTATATGTGTTGGACATGAATGAGAAAAACCTGGACATGTTCATGTCTTGCTTTTATGTGTATGTTGATTTATGATTCAAATTGATGTAGAGATAATTTAGAGTTAGAATGAGTCATGAGATGGGGTTGAAAGGAGTGCAGAAAAATGATCTTTTTGTAAATGAATGCTACATGTCCTGTTTTTGGGTTAATGACCAAACATAGATCATAAATTATTGTATATGATATTAAGTTGAAGTGGAAGTAAAAATGAAGAGGAAATAATGAGGACATGAGTTAGAAATGATAAACTAAGTAAAAGAGATAAACTAAGATGGGAATGAAGCTAAATGTGTACTGAAATATGCTAGATGGAGTGTTTTACTGAACATACATCTATATTTTAGCCATATCTTGATTTTTAGAAATCTAAATGGGATGCGTTTGATTTACGGTAAGCTAGAGATATATGGCTACAATTTTCAAGAAGGAATCGAATTTTAAATCTATCTTTAAGAGTCTTGAAATTTTGCTTGAAGTTGAGAATTATGTTTTGTCGAGGTATGAGAATAGTTTGTAGTATTTTGATTATAACGTGCATGACACTGAACTAAAATGTATGAATTTTATGTCACTAGAAACTTAAGACTTAAATGAACATTTTATTAGAAGAAAGTGTTGCCTAAAAACCTCATTTTCTAGATCATAATAGTCATATAACATTGAACTAAAAATATATCATGAGAAAAACTGGAAAACTGCAGGAATACTAGGAAATTAGTTTTTGTCACTATTGTGGGTAGTGATTTTTCATAATAATGTGTTGACTATGCAATGATTGGACCAATTGAGGATGAGGTATATAACTATGATGCTTTGGGACTTAATTGGGGCTTAAAAAGGAACATAAGTGATGTTGGAAAGGTTGGTTAAATATGAGATAAGTTTTAATTGATCTTGATGTTATACCTTTAAAGAAAAGGATATTTAAAGGTAATGCATCTAATTATGAAGTGTTTAGAGTGTTAAATGAGGACATAACATAATGAATGAATTGTTTGATGCATCATGAATAAGACATAGTAAGGAAGGAGATTGGATTTCATAAATGATGAGATTGAGTTTGAAACGTTGAATTAAATGAGATAAGGATTAGAGAGTTTAATGCAATAAATGGGTAGTGTAATTAGTATGGAATGAAATTGCATTAATGCATATGAATTATGAGAAAATTGGTATGAAATTGGAGTTCTGATATGTGTTGAATTCGGATGAATGAAGGAAGAAAAATGCAGGGCACGGTCGTGATTTTTGTCAGGTCACAATCATGGACTTTACAGCACAATCGTGGCCAACCCCAAAATGTTTCTGTCATGATCATGGCGGCAAGACTTATGGAGGTAAATAGTTGTCTTTTGATTGTTATATGAACAAATCAATACTAGGGTGCTTCCTTATGATGTAATTATGTTTAAATGAGATCTTGAATGACCCTAGTTAATGAGAAATGAGGTGATTAAAGTGATTAAAGTGCATTAGGTATTAAAGAATGATTGAAAGATGTTATCAAATGATTATGAAAAGAGAATAAAGGAAATATACCTAGGATTGTCAATATGAGCATGCATTATACCTTACACAAATACTTATGTGTATAATGAAATGTTTATGTGATTATGTAATTAATAATGTGTGTGCCCTATACGTGTTGCATGAAATTGATATACAGGATTCAACATTTGCATCCAGTCATTTCCAGATCATGAATGCTAATGTTAATCTAAGAGCGTACTAAGAGTTGACCTAGATGATCTCACTTTCATTGTTTGTTCTATTTTAAAATGTTGTATTGAATTATGTTACTGAATTATGTGATGTAAATGTGTTAATTCCTGACATTAATAGTCCAAGGAGCTTGATGAATGTGAACATATTGGAAGTGCTACTTGAACGTGAATGAGAAAGAAATAAGTGATTCTCAACTTAATTGTTGAATGTCGGACCACGGTTCGATGAAAAATGTGAATGTGACTGAATGAGCATAATGATTGAATATGCATGATGCATTCTATTACATGAATGCATGAAATATAAAGGCTGTTGTGACTGGAGTCACCAGTGAAAAGAGCTTTAAGCTCAGTTATGCGGATCAGAGCCTCAAGCTTAATGATTAAAGAGCCCGATGTCCACAACGAATACAGGATAGTACTGAAAAGAGCCCAGTATCTACAAGGATACGGGACAGTGAAAAAGACACTTAGTCCCAACTAAAATAACAAATAAATGTGAGTCTCATGAGTATTGCATATGCATTTGATATGTATGATTTAAATGATTGAAATAAATAGTTTGAAGGATTTCTAATATGAAATATGAATTAAGTGAATATGAAGTGTATGTGATTCAACATGTTGATTAGTGAAATGATGTGACTTACTTGATTACATGAATTGATGTGTTATGTGATTGAGAGAGCCGTCAAGGATGGTCCACTTGCTGAGTTCGTAAAACTCATCCCAATATTGCAACATTTTTTTCAGGCTCAGGGAGATCTCTAGTTAGACAAATTGGAGTCTAAACACTACATTCAGATAAAAGATAGAGGTCAGGATCAGTTGACATCTACATACGTTTTTCTGTTAATTTTGTTTTAAAGAATGTATTCCTCAAATATCATACCCTTTTTATGTAAATAATTTTGTTATGTAATGACTTCATAACTAAAAGTGTTTTGAATTTGTAATGGGCTTAAAAGATTATTGAAATTTTGACAATGTGTTTGAATGTTAGATCCAATGTGAGTTTGTAATGTCAATTGTAATTGGTAATGTTTTAAATAAAATGGGCCATTAATGATTATTGGTTTTTCAAAAAGTGTAAGTGATGTTTGAAAAAAATTGTAATGAGTTCTGTTTGACTACTCTAGTGCACCACTTTCACAGGGTGTGTGTTTGAATATCCTCAGGAGGTACGGATACATGCTCGGTGGAAGTGGGATGCTACAACACCAATATCAATTCCACCTTATAGAATGGCTCTGACAGAATTGAAGGAGCTTAAAGAATAGTTAGAAGAGCTATTGGATGAAAGGTTATATTAGGCCTAGCTCTTCACCTTAGGAAGCTCCAATTCTTTTTGTGAAGAAGAAAGATGGATCTTTGAGGATGTATGTAGACTACAGGAAGCTAAATCATGTCACCATCAAGAATAGATATCCCCTCCTATATATAGATGATTTGTTTGATCAATTACAAGTGGTAAAAGTCTTCTACAAGACATATTTGAGATCTAATTACCACCAATTGAGAATAAAGGAGTCTGATATGTCAAAGAATGCCTTTAGAACATGATATGGGCATTTTGAGTTCTTAGTTATGCCCTTTGGATTAACAGATGCCCCTGCAGCCATCATGGACTTAACGAATAAAGTCTTCAAGCCTTTCTTAGACCAATTTATCATAGTCTTTATTGATGATTTATTGATTTATTGATTTATTCCAAGAGTGATAAGGAGCATGAAGAGCATTTAAGGATTACCTTAGAGACATTGAGGAAGAAAAAGTTGTATGCCCAATTCGATAAATGCGAATTTTGGCTAAGAGAAGTGGTGTTTCTTGGACATGTAATTTCATAAAAAGGAGTACATGTGGATCCGAGGAAAGTAGAAACTATAGTTAAATGGGAAGCACCCAAGAATGTAGCAGAAATGAGAAGTTTCTTAGGTTTAGCTAGTTATTACAGAAGATATGTAGAAGGCTTTTCCATGATAGCAGCCCCACTCAACAATTTGATAAGGAAGAGTTAGAAGTTTGTACGGACAAAAGAATGTCAGAAGAGTTTTGAGGAATTGAAGAATAGGCTCACATCTACACTGATTCTGACCTTGCCTTTTGTAGTGATTGATATACAGTATATAGTGATGCCTCAAGGAAAGGATTAGGGTATGTATTTATGCAAGGAGATAAAGTGATTGCCTATGCTTCCAAGCAATTAAAACCCTATGAGTTGAATTATGCCAAACATGATTTGGAGTTGGCTGCCATAATTTTTGCATTGAAAACATGGAGACATTAATTATGTGGAGTCACCACCAAGGTATTTACAAACCACAAGAGTCTTAAATATTTGATGCGCCAAAAAGAGTTAAATTTGAGGCAAGAAGGTGGTTAGAACTACTGAAGGATTATGACTTGATGACAGACTACCACCCGAGAAAAGTTAATGTACTATGGCACATAAAGGGACAGTATACCTTCCTTTGTTGAGGGAATGAGCAAAACTTAAGGTGACGTTGAGGTAAGTCGAATATGGTTATATATTGGCTAATTTTAAAATAAGGCTAGTGCTCAATGAAAAGATTAAGAAATTGCAAGAGTGAGATGAGTACTTGAGCAAGCTCAAAGAAGAAATTAAAAATGGTAAGCCCTCTGAAATAAAGATAAGAGAAGATAGATTGATGGTGGTAGGCAACAGATTATGTATTCCAAATATGCAAGAGTTGAAAGATGAGATTCTTGATGAGGCACATAATGCTCTATATGCAATGCACTCAGGGAGTATAAGATTGTATAGAGATTTAAAAGAGCACTTCTAATGAAGAGGAATGAAGAAAGATGTTGAGTACTCTAGAAAATGCTTGGTGTGTCAACAAGTTAAAGCAGAACATCAAGCACCTACCTGCAAGCTTAAACCTTTGTTTATTCCTGAATGGAAGTGGGAGAAGATTACAATGGATTTCTTGATGGCATTGCCAAGAACTAGGAGGAAGCATGACGCAATATGGGTGATTGTTGATAGGCTAATCAAGTCAGCACATTTCCTGCCAATTAAACAAACAGATTCTTTGAGTGCTTTGTCCAAGAAATACATAGATGAAATAATCAAACTTCATCGGATTCCAAGTTCTATAGTCTCAAATAGAGATCCCAGATTCACCTCCAAATTCTGGGAAAGCTAGCAAGAGGCTTCGGGAACCAAGTTGCATCTTAGTATGGCTTTCCATCCATAGACTAATGGCCAATTAAAGAGGACAATAAGGATATTGGAGGCAATGTTAAGAACTTGTGTTACAAACTTCAAGGGCTCATGGGATTATCATCTAACTTTAATTGAGTTTTCTTATAATATTCTTTCAACTCAAGAATTCAAATGGCACCTCATGAAGCTTTGTATAGTAGGAGGTGCAAAACTCCTATTTGTTGGGATGAGGAAGTTGAAAGGAGGCCTGAGGTGGTACAAGTTACAGTTGGCAAGATTAATTTGGTGAAGCAGGGACTCAAGGTAGCTCAAGACAAGATGAAGAGCTATATGGACACACATAGAAAGGAGATGGAATATGAAGTTAGAGACAAAGTATTTCTTAGAGCCTCTCTATGGAAAGGAGTCTTTAAGATTTGGTAAAAAGGGTAAACTCGGTCTAAGATATATAGGTCCTTATGAGATTATTGAGAAGACTGGTCCTCTAGCCTACAAGTTAGTCCTGCTACCAGAGTTATCTAAGATCTACAATGTCTTCCATGTATCAATGTTAAGGAGATATAGATCAGATCCTTCACACTTAGTCTAACCTTCAGAGGTTTAATTAAGGGAGAATTTGACTTATGAAAAACAACCAGTAGAGATTCTAGATTCAAAGGAAAAGGTCTTGAGAAACAAAACTGTGAAGTTGGTTAAAGTCTTTTGAAAGAACCATGCAAGAGAATAAGCAATATGGGAACCTTTGGAAGCCATGAAGGAGAAGTATCCACACTTGACGAAATTCTTTAAGGGGAGGAGAAATATTGGACCCCAAATTTTTCTTAGAATTTAGTCTATTATTTTAGCAAGAATGAATAGAAATTATAATTGTTAAATTAGAATCTGTTGGAGATTAGTCATGAATATAAATTTTATTTACATTTGTTTGCATATGTTAAATAGAAATGTTAGAATTAAGTTAATGTGTAATAGACATAAGAAAACAAAGGAGCAACTAGACATTAAATTAAATATGGAAGGGTAAACTTGAAAGGACTAAAAGTTATCTTAAATAACTAAGAAAAGAAACGAGAGGGATGAAGAGAAACATGTTGGCGAAGCTAGAAAGAAAGAAAGAAAAATGTAGAAGGAACTAGAAGAAGAGAAGGAGAAACGAACCCAAAAAAAAGGAAGAGAGAAAGAAAGTAAAAGGAGAAAGAAGAAGAAGGAAGAGGATTCAGCTGGGCTTTACGTAACGTTCATTTTTCTTCTTGTTTTGATAAAGATAGGAACTAGAAAAAATGAGTTTCATGTACTGGAAATAAAGGGAGAAAGGAGAGGACTAAGAAACCCAGTTTTTATTTTTATATATTTTCAACTAGATCTGAGTTATTCTAGCTTAGATAAACCATGGGTAGATTAAGTCTAAGCTCAATTTTAATTATTAAAGCTTTATGTGTTTTCTATTTGTATATTTGTTTGAATGAAAATTTTTTGGTTTGAAGGAAACCAAGAAAATCCAAGGTAAGAGTAAGAGGAAAGGCAAACTTGAGTTTGGATTTACAATCAATTAGGTGGGTAATATGTTTATAGTTATTGTGGATGATGGGCTAAGTTCTTGCTTGCTTACATGCTTAATTACTTAACTTTGATTTTTTGTGATTATTGGAAAATGCACTATGATTTATTATTATGTTATATTTTGAATGATTTTACGACATTTTGTATTAATGAAAAGAGGAAAAAGCAAAAGAAGCATGAAAGTATGAACATGTGATGAAATGAATTGAGCATTGAAACTTGCTTGTGTTTGGGCAAGAGAGATACTATTTTGTTCACCATGTGCACATTGACTTAAAGCCTTCTCCCGACTGCCCGCTTGTAGTACATTAGCTCCTAAGAAATGGACTCATTTAGTTCATGATGTAAATTTCGATTTCTCCATTTCGACCCATGGGATTCTCTCAAGCCATTACGTTTGTGCATTTCATTATGACTTGTTGAGCATGATACACAATTGAGTGTTATGTTTTAATGGTTGAATAGACATGATATAATTTGTGATAACATTTTTTACTATGAGTTCTTTGAGCTAGATTTGTAGATAATTTAATTGCTAAGTTAGTTCGACTACATTTGATAGCTTTATAAGCATATCAAACATGGGCATTCATTTATATTCTGTATTATACTATTAATGTGACCTTTGATATGTAATTAAAGATATATACAATATCCGTTTTGATTAAGCAATAAATGCAAGAGTGAAGAACTTCCCTTTGTACATGTTCAAAGCTATCTCCTTTGTTGAGTTGTAAATTGTTGTTAGAAATGGAATAGTATATTGTTAGATGGCCCTGGATAGGTTTAAAATAAATTGTTATGCTGGGAGTCATGTATGTACATCTAGTGTTTGTTGGATCTAGGTTTTTGGGTTATGTAATAGCTCATAATAGGCAAGAGAAGAAAAGGGGACATAGCTGCAATGTTATCCTTGACAGAAATTATATCCTAATTATGAAGATTAAATTGCATTGATGTATTCCGAATTAGATAAAATGGTCTTCATGAAAGTTGTAGCTTATTTTGTTAGCTTTCTAACGGTATAAACTTTGAAATTTTTGGACATCAAAATTGAGAGATACAATTTTTACAAGTTTGAGTGACAGAACCCTTCACTCATCAGGGGTGCACGATCATGCTTGTGCACAAGGGTGATAGGTGGAACTTGCCAAAATCAAGGTAAACACAGACTTTTAAGTGCTCTAACCCTCCCCTTGACTAATAAAAGAAAGGCTCTAAATCTTAGGACCCTACATCCATCAGCAGACCACAAATCGCCAATTCTCTCAATAAGTACGGAGACCCAAGCCCAACGTGATAAGTTGCATGGTTCTTGTATGTTTTTAAAGATTTATTTGAAAAGTGGATATTATCAAATTAAGATGAAAGAAGGTGATGAGTAAAAAATAACGTTTAAAATAAAATGTGAATTATATGAGTGGGTAGTGATGCCTTTTAGATTTATTAATGTACTTAGTATTTTCATAAGATTAATGTATCATATTTTGTGTGCTTTTATTGGAACATTTATGGTTATTTATTTTGATGATATTCTAATCTATAATAAGACTTTAGATGAGCAAGTTGCGTGTGTAAAAATTATTTTGAATGTTTTGAGATAATAAAAATTATATGTTAATATAAAGAAGTATCCTTTTTGCATGGATAAGTAATTTTTCTTAAATTTATTAGAATGCAAAAGGCATAAAGGTAAAAAAAGAGAGGGTTAAGTATAATAAGAGTAGAATGCACCTATATATATATAACTACTATGAAAAGTTTTCATGATTTGACTAGTTTTTATAGTAGCTTTACGAAGGAATATAGTATACTAGCTGCACCACTCATTGAAGTTGTCAAAAAGTATGTTGTTTTAAGTAGGCTCATAAACAAGAGTGCACTTTTAATTTGATTAAAGAAAGATTACATTATAATTCTTTATTAGCTTTTCCAATACTTTTGAGATTAAATTTGATGCATTAAGAATAGTATTAGTAAGTTTCTAATGCGAGAAAATCAATCAATTACCTTCTTTAGTGAGAAAATCAATGGTGTTGCTCTTAACTACCTAACTTATGATAATGAGTTATATGCAATACTGAGGGCTTTAAACACTTGATAATATTATTTGTGGTCCAAAGAATTTGGTATTCTCATTGATCACGAGTCTTTAAAGCATTTGAAAGGGTAATAGAAGTTGAATTAACAATAAATGAATGGATGGAATTCATTGAGATTTTTTAACATCATTAAGTATAAGAAAGGTAAGAAAACACAGTGACAGATGCATTGTCCTAAAGATACGACTGATTTCTACATTGAAGGTGATCTCATAAAATTTTTTTCTAACTATGTAATTGGATTTAAAGCAATCATATAGAAACCAATAACAATTAGGATCTCTCTTCAATTGCCTATTAATTTGATGTTTATAGCTTTATTAAGATACCAGCTCTCGCTGTGCAACATAACACACATGATCCAGTCCAATCTCTTGATTAAAATTGAATATAAGATAATAAACATCACAAACATATTTATTAAATCAAGAATGTAAAGTTCAACAAATAAATCAAGAGTAATTCCTAAAAAGGAATTTAACAATCCATAAATGTAACTATTTATCTAATTTTAATCTTATTGATATAATACAAAAACATAAAAAATAAAAAAAGATTAGAGAATTGAAAATAGAAGTCGTCTCTTCTTTGCCTTAGCTGAAAAATCTACAGCCTTATTCTTTAGAATTTTTCTTTTTTTAATCTCCTTTAATTATGTTTATGTAGCTATCAAGTGATGTTTTTCTCTTCTATATATACTCTTAAGTCTTTTATGATTTTAATTAGGTTTTTCCACTTGTATATTTGCCAAAAATAGTTATAAAACATCAAAAGTATATATAAAAAAAACTTACATCTTGGAAAACACCTTACACTATCGTGCATAGCATTTGTCTAACTCTCTGGTACGATCATGCATGGCATTCCACAATTGTGCCAGAGACCTCCATCTTGTTGCTTCCTAATCCACAATCGGGCCAGAGACCTCCATCTTGTTACTTCCTAATACACGATCATGCTTGGCTAAACTTATTTCTCCAGCTTTTTCTTAAGCTTTTTTTCATTTTCCTTTCTCTGATCACCAAATACATCAAACAATCCTTGAAATATAAAATTAAGACTAAACTCTTGCCTTAAACAATAATTAATCAAATAATACATGTAAAAGTGTTAATAAAAACATAAATCTAAGTCCTAAACACATGATTATCCTCTAACAAAACACTAAAAACATAGTTTAACACCTAGAAAACATACTATAATTTACACCTATCAAAAGGTAACATTGTTAAACTTTGAGTATATTAAGGAATTATATAAGAATGATGCTAATTTTGCATTTATATTTAGGTATGAAGGATTTTGTTTAAAGAAAATAGATTATGTACATCTAAGATTTCTCTGAGATAGTTGTTAATGCATAGAGCATATAGCGGAGGATGATCAGTCAATTTGGCATTAAAAAAGACCTTAGAAATTTTGCTTGAACATTTCTTTTGGCCTCCTATGTTTCGTGAATTTATGTTAATTGCATTACGTATAGATAAGTTAAGTCTAAGGTTATATCACATAGTGTGTTTACTCTTTTATTAATCCCTAATGAACCTTGGGTTGATATTTGAATTTTTTTTAATTTTCCTAGGTGAAAATATGGTAAAGTTTATATTTATGTTATTATTGATAGGTTTTTTGGATAACCATTTTATTATATATATAGTAAAACTAATGTTGTAACCAATATGGATTATTTATTCTTTAAGGAGCTAGTACGACTCTTTAATGTTCCTAAGAGTATTGTGTTTGACAGAGATGTTAAGTTCCTAACTATTTTTGGAAGATTTTATAAGGAAAGTTGGGAACCTAACTATTGCCTTCAACCAATTATAATCCCTGAATGGATTGTCAATTAAAGTAGTAAATAAGACTAACTATTTTATTACACGTTATTATTTAACAAAATTTACAAAATTAGAAAAAAGTACTTGTAGTTCATTGAATTTTCAAATGATAGAGTTGTTTATAGAATTACTCGTTATTCACCTTTTGAGATTGTTTATGATTTTAACATATTAACTCTATCGGTTGGTTCCTTTACTATTTAAGAGAGAAGTTACTTGGATGGTAAAAGGAAAGTTGAAATGGTGTTGAAAGAAAAGATGAAGAATATGCATCTAAAGCTAGCAAAAGGAGAAAGAGAATTAAATTTGAACCAGGTGATTGAGTGTGGGTACATATGAGAAAGAAGATGTTCGTAAATTAAAGAAGATTTAAGTTGTAATTAGGAGGAGATGGTTCATTTTAAGTTGTTGAACAAATTAATGATAATGCTTATAATTTAGATCTTCTAAGTAAATATAATATGTGACTACTTCTATTTTTTTTATTTAACTCCTTTTGATATGAGTGATGATTTAAGGATGCATCTTTTCAAAGGAGGATATTATAGGAATTAATTTGTCTTTACAATTTGAGTTTGTCAAATGGACCAATTATATGAACAAAGAAGAAAATGCTTCAAGATGCATTTAATGATGTTGTGAAAGAAGTGGCTACACATATGGAATGAAGTCAAATCAAAAGACTAACATTGGTTAGCTTAATTCAAACTAAGCTTGAAAGACTTAAATGTTAACATAACCTTAAACATAATAACATACCAACCCATTTAACTTTATAGAGAAATTAGTTGTAAGACACAATCTTAGCCATAAACGTGTCATAAATAGTGTCCAATTTTACAAAGTATATGAATATTTATGGTGTTAGCCATGGGCATATCCTAAACTTATATAATTTCATAAAGTTACATGAAAATTCACAGTATCGTACACCAGTGTGGCCTAGAATGTGCTTATTGACATTAAAAATTTTGTAACTAATATAACCTCAAACACGGTTGTACCTTAGATGTGTCCACTCAAAACCCTAGTTTTTTATTATTTGGTATTTAAGACATGTTTCTTCTAAGTTAGAGTAACTTTGAGATATTTGTTAACTGAGAGTCATCAGAGCTTTTTTTAGTTATATTGAACTTTAAACTTAGTAAGAAATTCTTCTTTTCGTGTCAATCACTTAATGGATTTAGTTCCTAGTTCTTAGAGACCTTACTTACTGGGCTGAAATTCTACATCAAAATTGACCTCAAGTACTTATTAAATAATGCATAACAATATCAAGCAAAGAGAATCGTACAACTGATACTTTATTGTAGGTAGTGGGTAGTCCAACCTTTGATGCTATCCTTATTTCTTGAGCTTACACATACAATACCATCACTTCTGAAGCTAAAAAATATCCCTTTCATGTAGAGAATATGCAAGCAAGCATAAGAAAAATTAGACTTTCCTTAGTTATTGAGTAATGGCTTGGTTTATTATAAAAATCATGTAGTAGTTCATCCTCATTCTAATGTCATTCAACGTCTATTTCAGGAGTTACCTATAAAAGATTGGCTCAATTTTATTAGACTTCCTTCTTATCAAATAAGCTAACAAGTTAAAGTTGACACCTTGTCACCATAAACTTTATCGAAGATCTTCCACCTTTAAATGGTCAACATGCTATCGTGGTTTTCATTGATGGACTAAGCAAATCAAAACATTTATTAGCCTTGTCTCATCTTTACATAATAAAAGTAATAACTGAGAAATTTATTGAGGGGGTTTCTAAACTAAGTAGAATGCCTTGGTTTATCATAAGTGATTGAGAGTCATTTTTCATTATCATTTTTAGCCAAAAATTTTTAAATTATATAGGATACAATTAAAAATAAGCTTAGTATATCATCCTCAAATGGATTGTCGATTGAATACAGTAAATTGTTGTATGGAATAATATCTTTAGAGCTATAATTATTATCTACCTTGAAAAGGACATCCTTTGCTATCTTGAGCTAATTTTTTGTACAACACCCCTAAGCATTCATCCATCTATATGAATCCCTTTCAAGCTCTTTATGGTCAACCATCACCAATAATTCCACATTATTAAGAAAGTACTCGTAAAAGTGGATCAAATATTGGCTACCCAAGATGTTTTACTAAAATAACTCAAAAATAATTTGTTTGTTGCAAATAATCAAATGAAATAAAGTGCATTTTTAAAATGAAGGCATACTAAGTTTTAAGCAGGAGATATGGTGTCTTTAAGTTATTTTTAATTGTTAGCAATCAGTGTTTAAACAAGCTTACCAAAATATTACAAGTTGATTTATGGACCATATTAAGTTAAGTAAAGAATTGAAAAGGAGGCATACAATCTCAACCCTTTATTGGTTCTCGCATAAATCCACTATTTCCTATGTCAACGCTTAAGAAATAAGAGGGTGACAATAATGTTTCTAATTTTGAATTTCCACCAACTTCCAAAGATTTTGACATGACCTTGGGTAAAAAAGAGTTATAAATTTATAGAAGAAAGTTTAGTTAAATGAAAGAGACTTTTAGAGGAGGATGCTACTTCAAAAAATTCTCAAGAATGTAAGATAGATGACAAGGTTCCACTAAAAGGAAAGTATAATGATAATCTCAAAAGCCTTTCAAAGTGCCACATAAAAATCTGAAGGTTCCATTAAAAAGAAAGTATAATGATAATCTCAAAAGAGTGCCACGTAAATATTTGAAGAATTTTATCATAAATTATAAATGTAGAAGTGTATGAACTTTGGAGAATATTTGATAGTCAAGAATTGGTCTTAGGCAATTGAAACTACTTTAGAGGTTTACTTATAAATGGTTCTAGAATTTTTATTTAAATTCAATAATATTTCTACTTTGTTATAATTAATTGTTAAAGTCGTAATTCTTAAGCATATAATCTAAGGTTTAGGAAGAGTTGTTATTTTCTGTATGTATTTAAACATTTTTCTTTTTTGTATTTAAATTCCTTCCAATGAAATAATTGGCAGACTTATTCCAACTAAAATTTGTAATTGGTTATGTACTCAATAAAACTCTATTTTATTATTCGTGCTAATCTTGATTTAGGACTTATCATAACTAGGCATTGTTTTGGCAATCACCCTTTAGTTCATTTTTAATATAAGCAATAGAGTAATAAATAGTAAAAAGAAGCATAAATATAACCTTGTGTTTGTTTTGCACTGAAAATTCAAATCTTTCTAATTGAGGTTCTTTGATGGATTTCTCATTTTATCAACTCATTTCTTGAAAGCAAGTTCTTTTAGGCAGCTTTGATTTTGACATGTGGTTTTTCATATTCACCGTATATATTTTGACTCCAAACTCTTAGTTAATTATGTATTCATGATGAACAAAATTTTATAACTTTAGTATAATGGACTTATGATAAACAAAATAAATTTCAAGCTTACATTTAAAAGCAAAGACCAACCGAGTGACGTGAGCAAAACGTCACGGAGTTATTGTGAGGACGATTTCTAAAATGACGCGTTTTTTGTGTTAGAGCACCCCGAGGGGAGAGTACGGCATCGTATCGTCTACCTTTTGAAAACCCATTTATCATCATCTTCTCTTAACTCCTTTTTCTCTTTCCAAAAAAAAAAAAAAACAAGGGTTGTAGCAAAAAAATTGATTCTACTTTTTGTTCATCTCGCTTCGGTTATAAAACCACCCAGTGAGTTCTATCTCCTCCATCCCGTGGTTTCCGTATGTGGGTAGTTTCTATTTGAAGCCATTTTAGGTTTTACATGCTCAGTGTTTCCTTATCTTGACTTCAATTTTTATTGAGCCTACTTCATTGTGCAATTCTAAATTGTTATCTTCTACCTTTGATTACTTGTTCGCTTCTTTTAAGTTAAAGAGTGAGTTAGTTCGCTTCTAAAACTTTTTCTTTGGTCTGTTTATCCTTTTTTTTCTCTTTATTATCACATTTCTTTATTATTCAGTAAAATCAGGTCTAATAGGTCCCAGTGCTCACTTTATGATCTGGTATTAAATAAAGGGCGTAATGGGGAATTGGGAAACATGTTAAGTTAGCTAAGAGTAATCTGGTTAGGTGTCTGTAGTGTTTATGAGATACATGATGTTGCAAAATGGTTAGATGAACTATTCACTTCAATGTTTTCGTAAAGAGCTACGGATATTAGTGTCCTATTAGAGTAGGAGAATTGAGGTGATGTATTTGTCAATGCAATTTATAAAAAACAATTTGCTGTTAAATAAGATATTCGATGTTGATTCCAATTGCCAAGATGTTGGTTTTGATTGTGGCCTGGTGTCTGTTATTTGGTTCTTGATTACTTTATTTGTTAATCATTGCAAATTAGCAGCATTCACTAGATGGGAATTTGTCTGTCCAGTGACTATTATCAAGTTAGTGATATAAAGCTCACAGTTGGCATAAGTGGTGGAGTCACTTAAGTGAATATGATTGCCAGGTTTGTGATTGCAATTGTATGTGTAACCATTTTGTTATGTAGTTGTTACTCCTGACAACGGAAGCCTGCCTTAAAGAAGCTCTCAACTTCTATTCCAAACCTTTGTATTTTGGTTTTTAACATGGTTGAAAAGCTTAGGCAGAACTGAAATGTTAATACTGGCAATAATTTTATTTTTATATGGATCCAACTTTTCCTTAGTTCTGCACAAACATATATTGAATGTGCCGATGACTTTACAGCCTAAACTTTCATGATCATCCTGTGCACCTTTTGGTTTCCTTCTCTTCATGTTCTTGTAGCTTCTCTTAGACCTTCAGTTGAAGCTTGCTTCTCATTTATTGTTGAAATTTTAGTGTGTTATTGTATTTTTGTTATCTTATTCTGTTTGGTTGATAGGTCTTAATTTCATAAATATTAGCTTTTAACTTTAGATTTTACGGCAATTCTTTCCTGGATTTCTTTTATAGGGCCATTTTATTACGTCTCTAGATTGCTGGAGACCTTTTGAATTTTGCAGATGAATTAAAATGTGACTGATTCTTTTCTCTTTTCTGTTTTTCTAAATGAGAAGATATATTATTTTTGGGAAAAATTACTTACTGTCTTAAGATTTGAAACATCAATTTGAGTGGTGGTATGAACCAGGTTCTTGGTTCTGTGGTTATAGCAAGTACTAGATGGATGATAGTGGGCAACATCAGAATGGTAGATATAAGATGGACTATTACAAGGCGGCACACTCTTTGGTAAGAAGTGCTCTAGATCCTTCCAGATTTTTCTATGGTGTACAATGCAATAGTAGGATCTAAGCTAGATACAAATGATTCCCAGTGGAATATGGTGCCCCAGCATCAAATGAAGGAACAAACTAATGCATTAGTGATGAATAAGAAGATAATGTCCATCCTTGCTGAGAGGGATGCTGCCATTGAAGAACGGAATTTAGCCCTATCTGAGAAAAGGGAGGCCTTGGCTGCTCGAGATGAGGCAATCCAGCAACGAGAAAAAGCCCTTGAAGAGCGAGACAAAGCTTTGATGGAGCGGGACAATGCTGTAGCAGCCATTCAATACCGAGAACATGCAATGAACTTTCCTTTGGCTGGTGGAAATCAACGTGGATCTAAACGCACTCCTGACATTGAATACTCTTCAAACATCAAGGTAGAAGCTATGAACACAGGAGAAATGCATGTCATCGATGCTTATCCTTTAACTACAGTTAATTGTGAAACTGGCAAGTCGCGCCAGGCAAAGCGATCAAAGGAGAGTAAAGCAGCTTCCTTCAAGACAACCAAATCACTAAGTAGAGGGAGTAAAGTGGGTGAGGGCTTGAATAGACAAGGACCTGCTGATGGGAGAAAGATTAAGGTAGAATGGGATAGTCAGGAAGTGGGCTTGAACTTGGTTCATTTTGATGAGTCCACCATGCCAGTGCCTGTTTGCTCATGCACTGGAATTGCCCGACATTGCTACAAGTGGGGAAATGGTGGTTGGCAGTCTTCTTGTTGCACTACCACCTTGTCATCATACCCACTCCCACAGATGCCAAATAAACGGCATGCTCGAGTTGGTGGCAGGAAGATGAGTGGCAGTGTTTTTTCAAAATTGCTTAATCGGCTGGCAGCAGAAGGCTATGATCTGTCACTCCCTGTTGATCTGAAGGACTACTGGGCTAGACACGGGACTAATCGCTATATCACCATTAAGTAGTTGTGTCCGTTGTTGAGCTCGAACTTTCTCATATTTAGTTACTGTGTCGAAACCGCAGTGCAGGAAATCATGGAGCTTTTTGATGTGGGTTCCTTTAGTTAGGGTCAAAGCTGTTGAATCTGTTTTCGTACGTGGTCCCATTTTTCGGGGGTTTTGTAATCTATTGAAATATACCTATATCTCCAATCCAGGGGATTTGATTTAGCTACCATGCACTGTCAATCTTCGGTCCTACGACCACCATATCTGCACTGGTCCACATTGTTTTCTGTCCATTGTTAGCTTTTTAATGTTCTTTTGGTTGGCTAGCTCGCTTCGCCCGAAGAAAATGAATGGTAAAGTTTATTTATAAACCTCTTTGCTCACTTTGTTTTCATTTAATAAATTTTTTTTGTGTTTGGACTTTCTAATTTTGTTTTGAGCTTCAAATTATAATTAAGTTTTTACTTATTAAATTATTTATATTGAAATTGTACAAATATTTATTATATAATATATAATCATTTAATATATTAATAATAATAATCAAAGATTTTGGTTTTTGTTTTGTTTTCTATTTTTTTTAGCAATGAACCCTCTAAGTGGGCTTTTGATCAGCTGTAGATTAACATAGGATCTGCATATTCACTTAATCCTAAGTCTTTCAACAAATCCATCTCCATGTCTTTTTCAAATTTCAAATGCCTTACCTAAATCTCTCTTTCTTCTTCTTATCTCTTCATCGTTCCTCGCTTTCTCTAAGAGAAGACTATAATCAAGATGAACCAAGTAACAACTCCGTCTCTTTTGGCTGACAATATCAGAGCTTTCTTTCATCTACCCAACCCAAGAATCTTTATTCTGTTCATCATCAGCAGCACCGCCACCTTCTTCTTAGGCACTGCCTTGATCACAGAATGGTTTCTATACAGTCGATACCACCCCGGATACCAATGGATTGCCGTTTATGCTCCAACTGTAATTGCCTTCCCAATAATCGCCTGGATTGTGTGTCTCATCTTTGCGACTTTCGTGAGCAAGAAGAAAGATAATATTCAGGCATCGTCGTCGTCGTCGTCGTCATTTTCATTTAATCTGGAGATTCATGAACCGCAAGCACTTGAAGGCATTTACCAAGTTCGTGACAGCCTGTCTGACTCCAGTCCATCCACAACCGCAGCAGGTTCAGAAAGAGATGTTACCCACAAAAAGCCATCATTCATACGATCACTTTCTACGAGCCTGCCATGCGATTCTAATGATTATACCAACCTTAAACGTACATTCAGTGTTTGATTATGAGTGTTTAAAGTTTTGCTTAGTAATATATAAAGTTTCATCACATTTGGTTTTCTAGTTACCCTGAGAACTAGATTTATATGGCTGTAATGAAAACATTAAAACATTTGTATTGCTTTTTGTAGTGGTCATTTCTTTTAGCATTGTGTATCGAATCAAACGAAGGCTTTCAAGAGAGTAATACCAGAGTCCTCGGTCTAAACTTGAAAAGCCTTGTCCTCAAATCCTCAAGTGTTTCCTTTCCTGTACTAGTATGACTGTATTGGCAACCTAAATCCAAAAATGAAGTTGGTAAATGTAACACTTACACCTAGAAAATCTGTGGGATTATTGCTTTGCTCCCGATCAGATTAAGTCTAATGTTGTGTGATTCATATAAAAGTTATAATTTTAGAATGTTTTGGAAAAGATGCCGAGTACCCAGCCGTGTTAGAGGAACTCTTAGTATTAATTAGGTTATATAAAAGAAATAGGGTTAACTGAAAAAAAATTCTCTAATATTAGTTAATTTTGTAATTATAACTAGAACTTTTCAAAGTGGTAATTAAATTTCAATTTTTTTTCAATTCTAGCTCGTCGTTAGTCTTTCATTTAACTTTGTTGACATAGCTTGTCATGTGTTCCAAAAATCCTTATTATTAATATAGGTTAGTTAAAATTAACCGATATAATGAAGACTAATGAAACAACGTGATCTAATCACAAAAATAATATAGTTCTTATTTCATTTTCCTCTTCTAGAATCTTTACTATGGATTTTCTGGTTGTCAGAGATGTTAATGACATTATGAGTGGTTGAGTTATTTGTAGAGATAACTTTTGAATTACTTATTAAACTCCTACTTTGTTGATTTGAATGATGATACTTTATAAATGTTGAGCTTATACATTGCAATATATTGAGAAATTGAGTTGAGTAAATTGTGTAGGGTTGTAAAACAAAAATTGGCAATCTATAGATCTACATATTCATTAGGTTAATTGATTAGTTAGAGAGAGACCTTGGCTAATTAGTTGATTACCTATAAGCTAACTTCATTTAATTTGAATTGGTGAGCTGATTCTGTAGATTGAGAGATTGCATAATCATTTCCATTTAATTTGGCTAGGAATAATTAATTACACCTTGAGAGAGGGTAGTTAATACATTAGGACACCTTAGGTGAGACACAATTCAATTAACAAAGTAAGAGGGAGATAAGCACTACAAGAAAATTGTCATTTTGTATCGGAAATTACAGACAGAAAACATCAATATTCCGTCGGTAAATAAGTTTAGCCATTAATTTAACTGACGAACTAAGGCTTCTTAGAAACGACTATAGCTAACAATTGCCGACAGAATAACATTGTCCTTCGGTAAATTTACCGATGGCCTGTTAATTAACCATCCGTAAATATACCGATGGTTTATTCTAACCTTCGGTAAATTTACCGACGAACAATGTTATTCCGTCGGCAAATGTACTGACGATTTACTCTTTTTCGTCGGTTAGTTTGTTAAAGCATTATCGATGGTTACATTCTGTCTATGATATTACCGATGGTAGTCTAGTCTTCTGTCAATAAATTTAGCGACAGAACTGGTTATTCCGTCTACGATTACCGATGGTTAATCGTGTGTCGTCAGTAAATATAATTGTTTTTACTGACGGAACAACGATCTTCCGTCGATAAATCAACCAGAAATTTTTTAAAAAAACATACATCAATATTTTTTTGTTTGATGATGTTATAGTTTATGCATAATTTAAACAGTTATAAATTTAATAGTATAAAGTTAATTTGTTTAGACAGAAATTTGATTGATGATATAAAGTTAAAAATATCTTAATTGATAATAAAAACATTACATTGTACATAATAAGTATTTGTAATTCAAATTATATGACCAAAAATACACTAATAATTTGGAGACAGCGGATGCTCTGATTGGTGCGATGAGGTATTACCCTTACCCTTTAACTCATCCACCTCATTACGGAGCTAAGCTATATACTACATCAACTATTAATGCAATTGAGTTGCCAATGTCTGCACTGTGCTCCGAAGCTCTTGCGCTTCATTGGTTGTAGGCCGCCTACTAGATGCTGCTGTACTGGACGTGGAAGATTGCGAATAACATATGTTCACAAATGAACCTAAGCCAAATATCCTCCCACGACAATCCCTACCACCCACTGCATGAAGATAAGTTTCAGTCTCATCAACATTTTCAGACTGCTGAAACTGTCATTGAATGTTTTCTTGTATTTGGTCTTATCAGAAGGTAATGTTTATATTAGTAAGTAATAATTATTAAGCATTAATATTAAACTATAAATTTCATATATATTTAATTCTCTACAACGGCTGTTGCCGAATGTTACACCGTTATGTTTCTTAGTGTGAGTACGTAAAAAAAGCTGACGGTGTGTAGGCCTCATGCCCATAGACTTTGCCTGCATAAAAATAAAATTTTATAAGTGTAATAGAATTTTTAAAAATTTCGGCAAAATTTCTTCTATTTTTATGATATATACCCCCTGTTGAACAAAGAAAATAACTCAAAAATACAGTCATATATGGCATCAGACATTTATAACATTATCATTCTTAACAAGAAACACATATTTTGATTCCAAAATCCACACATCAAATTCAATTGAAATATAGGAAAGAAAAGAAATGAGAATATAAATGTAAAGTACAGATACTTACAAGTCTCTCTGCATGCTTGTTCTGGGTAATAGATCCTCCCGTATGTACGGGAAGACTCGCTCTCCTGGGTCCTCCACGTCTATTGGTCGATTTACACTCTAAAACGAACATTCCCTCAGGTGATGTCTAATATTGCTGCCAATGACTCTATATTTCTTTAGAAATGTAAGACGGTTGAACATCGGCTCAATGTATCGCAACAAAAAGTCTCGATAACATGTACGTGCCAATCTTTCTCATACTCTATAGATGACCGCGTCAAATTGAGAATCCCAAAAAAATTCTTTCTGAAATAAAAGGAAAAACATTTGATTAATAATTATGATGTAATAATATTTATCTAATTAATGTATAAAACTGTTAATTAAAAAAGAAAATAATAATTTTTGTTGTACCTCAAACTCGTAATAGTAAAATTCCTTCGTCGCTTGAGAGATATTCTTTCATACATAACCCTTAATATTAATCTTCTTCTTGAATTTTGATTTTATATTTCTTCAGCACGGTCCAGATAGAATGAACTTAATATAAAAACAAATAATTTTATACCATTTTGAAAATTGAAACCTATAACTTAATTATAAACATATAGTGTTTCATGTATTTTTATTATTGACAATTGTAATGTACGTTCTTCTATCAAGTCCTTCAGCTCTAGGTTGGTGGCCGCCTCCTTCATCTCATTGTTTACCCCTAATATCTCTGTCGATATAAGGGTAATAAATGATATAAGGGTGGTGGATGGTGTAGCAGTATCTACAAAATGTGATGCCTCATTTGCAAGTGTAGTAGCTGGAAGGGGAGGAAGCGATTCAGTTCTAGCTGCTACACTATAAGAAGTTTCACTTGTACAAAAAGTACCTCTAAATCGTGGTCTAAATCTTGGTCGCATCATATCATGTCTTCTCTTTGGTGGCATATTTCAACATAAAATTAACATTTGATTGATTTTTATAGAAATATTACAAATTGAAGTTATGGCAAGTAATCCCAGTGCACCAATGAGAATATACTACAAACATCATATAAAGTCGACATTTTCTTATGTCAAATTCAAGCATGAAAAAAAGAGAGAAAGAAATTAAAAGAGTTAAAATAGATGTCATGTTTAGTCAAGATGGAAATAGATCAAAAAAAGAGGGTAAGCAATAAAAATTGGGAGGCTGCGGAAGTGTAATATGCCACAAGAGAATCAAGGATGTTGTATATTGAAAAGGAAATAATTGATTAGTTAAATATAATATTCAATTACAAACACAAATTAATCGCTATCATCACTTAATTGTAAATCAAAATCATCTTCTTTTTTTGAAGAATTTGAATTAAACTCAGACTCTTCTTCAGATCTTTGACCCTCCTCATCCTCTCCAAATAAAATTTCAATATATGCATTACATGGATCATTCAAAGGTTCATTATCCTCATATAGGACAGATGCATTTATTTCATAAGCATCTTCTTGAAATGCTTCACTTTCAATTATCTGTTTTCCTTTTCGATGTGATTCAAAAACACCTCTAGGTTTAACTTTGCAAACGGCTAACTAATCTAACTTATCTTTGTCGTAAACTGAGAAAAGGGACATAATATACCTAGATTGCTTACATTGCCATCACGAAAGGTTCAAAATGTTGAAATCTTCTCCGCTTGTTGATTTCAACTATATTATATCGGCTATACACTTTTGTATCAACATTTGAGTTGGATCAAACCACTCACATTTAAATATCACACTTCGCTTTATTAGAAATACAGGGTACTCAATTTCAAGTATCTCAAAGTTCTCCTTTTATGCAAACTTCACTATTTATTGTTGCCATGCTATGGTCATGATATTCTGTATGATATTTGTATCTATTAACGAAATACACTAGATATGATTTAATGATTCGCAAAGGTCCCTTCACAAGCTCATATATGAACTTGTTCTCTATTAGATTTTCTAAGGCCTACAGAAAAGAATATACCATATTAAACAGTATATTGTGGTTTGAACACTTAAATCTTATAATTCAATCATTTTAATATTTTTAAGTGAAAACTTACATATTGCTTGAACCATCGAAGAAAGTGTCTTCTAACTTCTTTATTGATATCATCCTATGTTTTGTTAGGCATGAGCTCGTGTAACAATTCCTCATATAATCTAAAAGAATTATTATATATTTCAGTTATGAATAACACTAAAATTCAAAACCCAAATAATCAATTTCAACTTACTGCACGAAAGGTTGAACCTTTTGACTTTTTAATAAAATATAATCATGGGTAGCCTCAATCTCTTCCTCTCTTAACATTCTTCTCGTTGAACGTCCATACGTTCGTCCAGGATATGGGAAAATGGATAAGTTATCATCAGCATCACTAGTGCCTCACCCATCATCATTACAAGGAACTTCTCTTTCTCTTGTGTGAACATGCAACTTAAAATAATGTGAACAAAATATACAAGCTTCCTCTACTAAATAGGCATTATATGTCAAACCTTTAACTCTAGCCTTGTTTTTCACATTTTTCTTCAAGTGATGCAAATACCTATATGAGCGAATAAGGTTATATAAGTTTAATTATTAAAACATGATATGACTTCAATTACAATCCTTTTTGTTGAATTACGTACCTCACAAATAGATACATCCAACGATATTGAACTGTACCAGTTAGTTTACCTCGTGTGCTAAATGGACAGACAGATGCTCTATACAGTCAAAGAAGCTTGGAAGAAATATCCCTTCTAACTTGCACAAAATTACTGAAATTTCCCTTTCTAGGTTTTCCATTTCAGCCAACTTAATTTCAGATGATGTTAAACTTTTGAAAAATAAACTTAATTCTGTTATTACTTCCTAAACCTTATTCGGTAGCAACTTCCGAAATGCAATTGGAATTAATCTTTGCATAAACACATGACAATCATAACTTTTCATCCTAAATAATTTGTACTTCCTCATGTCTACATATCTTGCCAAGTTTGAAATATAACTATTAGGAAACTTTATACTTTTCAACCATTCACACAATATTTCCTTATACTTTTTGTCCAAAGTGTAACAATCTTTGGAATATTTACCGATGCAAAGATCTTTGTGTAACTCATTCCTTCTACAAAAAAGTTCCAAATCAGCTCATGATTTGGCATTGTCTTTTGTCCTCTCTTCAATGTTCATAATGATATTGATCAAGTTATCAAAAATATTTTTTAAATATGCATCACATCTAGATTATAAAGTATCAAATTAGTTTTCCAATATAGAAAATCTCAAAAGATGTTTCGTTTTCTCCAACCAAAGTTTCTACTAATGCTGGTATCAATTTCGTCAGCTTCAAATTTTATAGCTTTCGGCAAGCCTAATTCCTCAATCTCCTGCAATATCTCTTCACCAGTTTTATGAGGGGGGATGAAGTGTTTTTACCATCCTATTCTTAATAAACTTTTGTTTATTACGCATAAACGGATGATCTAGAGGAAGAAATTTTCCGTGGTTGTCAAACTGAAATATTTTTGCCTCCATTCTGAAGATAAAACGCATAAGAATCATTGTCACAATAAGGACAAGTCAATTTTCCTGCTGTGCTCCATCCAGACAACATGGCATATGCCAGAAAATCACAAATTGTACACATTAAAGCTGCTCTCAACATAAAATTTTATTTCAGAGACACGTCATATGTCTTAACACCATATTCTAAAAGACGCTACAATTCAAATATCAATGATTGTAAGAATACATTAATTTTATGCTTTAGATTTATAGGTCATGTCATAATCACTGTCAGGAACATATATGCATCTTTCATACACATCCATGGAGGCAAATTATAAGGAATAATTATGACTGACCATGATGAATATTGCTGGCCTGATTGACCAAAAGGTTGGAATCTATCCGTCGACAATCCCAACCTAACATTTCGACTTTCAGCCGTAAACTCATAATGGGTGTCATTGAAATGTTTTCATGCCAATGCATCTGATGGATGACTCATTATTCCATCTTCCTGATGGTGTTCATTATGTCATCTCATGTGAGGCACAATAACATTTGAAGCATATAGTCTTTGAAGTCTCGAAATTAGCGAGAAATAATACATCCATTTCTAAGGTACTAACTTATGTTTTATAGAATGTTTTCTAGGCTTGAACCTAAATTGACCACAAAATTTACACTTTTTTAATTCTACATCATCACCCAATACAACATAGATCCCAATTTGCAACAATCAATCTTTTCAACAGGCAAATCAAGACCCCTAATAAGTTTCTTCATATTGTAAAAACTATAAACCCCTGTATGATCAGGAGGCAATGATTCATTATACCATCCAAGAATTTTATCAAAACTACCTCTATAGGAGAACGGTCTGAGTAAAAGGAATGATGGAAATAAGTCATACTATTGTTAAACTTTTATAGCCATGTGGGGTTAATAAATGTGGTCATGCTTATTTATTACTAGCCCATAATCTTGTCATCTATTACTTTAGGGGAAATAAACCCCATCAAATCTAAAGTCAGAAAGGTTTAATAATATTTACACAATTTTGAGAGCGCTCACTCTTATGTTTATTATTCAACCTAACTCAATTCAACAAATTCATTAACCTAATTCAAAATTGAACCAAATTCTAACAAAACAGGAGTTGAACAAAATTCTAATAACACATCCATTCTCTTCAATCTCAAATCTTTTTTCTTAAATCTTAAATACATACTTCAATCTCAAACACACACCTCAATCTCAAATCTCTTGTCTTCAAAACAATAACATTTACTATTTACAGAGCAAAACCTAGGTCATGGACAATATTTGTATATCCAACATCCCTTCAACAACAATTAACAAGATGAAAAAGCAGTCAAATTCAACTTAGAAAAGAAAAGGCATAAGTCAGCAAGTCATGCAAAACTCATCAAATAGAGAAACAAAATCGTTATATTGTAGAAATGGAGAAACATAATCATACACTAAAGACGGACGATGACGGCGAGGTGAGGGCCAGCTGCAGACCTGCGATGGACGGAGACGATGGGGAGAGGAGAAGCTACAGATCGGCAAGGAAGAAGGATGGTGATGGCGAGGAGGGAGAACAACGGTGACGCCAGGAGAGAAGAAAAAACACAAGTAGAGGAGAAGAACAACAGAGAAGAATGCGAGGGAAGATTTGGGGTGCATTTAACCCCGAACTGAAACGATGTCATTTCGATTTTTTTAAAACGCTTACTTTTAATTTAATGACAGAGAAGGAAGACCGTCGGAAAATACCGACAAAATATAGTACTGTCGATAAAAAACCGACATTGACTATTAAACAAAGCATATTTTACCGACGGAACTATATCCGTCGATAAAATTCCGACGCTATTTGATAACGGGAAGCATTGCTGTAATTTTTATCGACGGGCATGACTTTGTCATCACTATATTCCATCGGATAATTTACGTGAATGTTTTCCCTCTACCTTTACCGACGACAATTCTGTCTGTCGCAAAATGAAAATTTTCTTAACAGTTTTACAGACAGATATTGTTATTCCATCAGTAAATTTTCGTCACTAATATATGATTTTCTAGTAGTAAAGATAGGAAAAAAGTAATCTCTAATTGTTAAGTCTTGAATTCCAAATTTCTTCACTTCTGCTTTATCATTTGTTCATTATTAATTATTTAATTTAGTTTAATTTTTCAGTTCATATTTATTAAAATTGTTTCTCAAACAAAATAACCCGAATTAAGTAATGTCTAAATAAAATCTCTGAGGGGTCGATATTTGTTCTTTACTACAAGTTTTGAACGTAAAATTAGTAAATTAGTTTTGCTTGAATCAGGTCCTTTATTAATTAAAATACAAGGCAACAGTACTTTGATTAAAATCCTCATGTTTTTAGGAATGACAATATTGGCCCAGCCCGGCTTAGCCCTACCCGACCCAATCCAAAGTCATCGGGTTTGGCCCAGACAAATCGGCCTACGGGTCGGGCCATAACCCGTGATTCACGGACCACGAGCCAATGGGGGACAGGCCACGGGGGGCCCTAGCCCGCACAATGGATGGATGGGCCAAACCAGACCCGCTCGTGGTTCGGTCCGTGGCTCGTGATATATATTATATTAATTCTAATTATTTAATTATAAAATTATATTATAAAAAACAAAATAACCCATATCTTATTAAAACAATGGTAAATTTAAAAATAAATGTAATTCAATAATTTTTGTTTAAACTTTAACATGAAAAAAAATTTAAAATAAAGGATGCATCCTTAATAATTATACCCCTTTTATGTCGTTTGTTTATTCTACCTATATTAAATTATATGCTTATATTATATATTTAAAAAAGTCCAAATATTGACACCAAATAAAAATACATACTAAATTTGGAGAAAATATAAAAATAATTTTAACTATAACTAATTAACTATTAATTTAATAACTTATTAACTTTTGATATAAATTTGT
>JAOSBN010130529.1:0-29308 GCA_027563595.1 Erythroxylum suave
CATGAATTAGGAGTCAACAAATGCATAAATACTTAAGAAAGTAGGGCCAATTTATAGCATAAATTTGGGTCAATCAACTACCATTTTGCAATTAGGTTTATACCTTAAGTAAGCTTGATTTATTCATCAATCATATACGTTCATATAATTATCTAGTTCTCACTCACAATTACACATTACTCATATCTTTTGAATCATATTTGCATTCATAAGAACATCTTAATTCCTTTAACAACTCATAATTTCCATATTTAATACATTGACGTCAAGACAATCCATCCCTTAAGTTATAACATAAATTAACAACCTTAACTTATCAAGCCCTTAACCAATGCTTCAAGCAACAATTTAGGTTCATTTCAAGCCTCAATCAAGTCTAAATACACCAATGTTAAGTGACTTACACTTATGTGGTTCAATAGCTACATAAAAGAAAATTTTTCATTTCAAAGCATTGCCCATGATTGTGGAGGACCTTCCCACATTCATGGGATGAGTGCCTCGAAAATGCACTATCCAATTTCCCTCAATTCCTCATGAAACTTCACTTACTTTAAAGAACAACTAACGCTTGCTTTTTTTTCCTAGATTACATGTCCTTAAAAGCTACCTGAATTCATGTCAATATAATTTCCATTTTTTTTACATTAAAACTCTCTAAATTCTATTCATTTACGTCACTAACAATCATTCTTACACATACACTTACATCCCCAATTTTCTAAATTTAAAACACCTTCATACCAAATTCAAACACCTCTATAACTGTCCATTAATTATACCTCAATTCCTCATCAAGTTCATCTCAAATTCCAGCTCAAAATCATTTGTTTAACAACTCATAAACTATTGTTTTCATAAATGAAAAGAAAAATAGAAATTACCATTCATGCATCATTTTCCATCACTTATATAGACTAATATCACATTCAATCCATCCCCAATGCAGTCATCATCAAGTACTATTAACGTATATCACAAGAGATCAGTATTTCACTTACTTAATTAGCTCAACCTTCCATGCATGTAAGATCATCTCAAATACGAGGTGATAATGGATAGAACTTAGGCAGAGGTTGAAAGCTGTGAGGAAGAAGTGAGTTCTCGGTAGTGAGAGGGATGAATCACATTAGAAACAATGAAGGAGTTGTTTCTGAATTAGTTTACATTACTAAGTGCAAGGTGTTTATGTAATACAATGACACTTGTCATGTTTGCATGCAAGCCACTTGTCCTCACCTTATCCTGCCAAATGTCACCAAGATAATAGGCCATTTGTCACTCATTCTCTAAGCCATTTGTCATTCAATCTCTAAGCCATTTTTCACTCAATTCTACTGCTATGTGTCACTTATTTCATAGGTCTAGTCATCCTAATTTTCCATATGTCAACTTGTCTTACTATGTGACATTTTTACTAGACTAGATGTACATACTAATTCATCAATCTCTTAGTTATAACAATTAATTCTAAGTTACTAATTATAATCCATCAATTCTTTTCATTAGTAAACCAAAGTATAAGACATTGAAAATGCACATTCTAGTTGCATTCATTTTATTTTTATACCCCGGAATATGTCAATTGAGCGCAATTAGACTAACTCACAATTCATATGTGTATTCTAATATTATGCATTTTAATAGGATCATAAAATCATGTCATAAATGTACCAAATTCATTCTATATGATGCCACTCATGTGACTCAGTATTCTAACACTTTAAATCCTTCAACAATTTTAGAGACAGGATATTACAACTCTCCCCCCTTTAAGACATTTTGTCCTCGAAATTCTTAACTAACTGACTCCACAGATAAGGTAATATTGTTTCATATTTTGCTCAATCTCCCAATTGACCTTTTCTCTTGAAAGATTTTCTCCAATCATTTGATTCCTCATATTCCTTAATGGTTTATCCTGATTCTGATCATTCTTATTAGTTTCTCCAGATAATTCAAATTATTTGCAATCTTAACTTCTTGAGCTGGTAACACATACATCTTATCTAACTTATACCTCCTAAACATACTAACATAGAATACATTGTGGACCTAAGTTCTTCTAGCAATATCAGTAGTGTCATCTCAAATTCAAGAACCAATAATGTAGTTTGGATACTTTACAACAAATAAAATACATGCACTCTCTATAGCATATCTCAATCTCATATTTATTTGACTCCAATATTCACTCCTGATTAGTTCAATATTCATTTATTCCTATAAATGGTACATTTGATCTATATGTTCGGTGAAAGTCTTTATAAAAACATTTATCAACAAATTTACTTGTATTGTCCATAAAATCTTTCTCAGTGAACTATGTTCATCATTGCTTTTCAGCCATTCATAATACTTCAACAAAATTAATTACTATCATATCTTACATGATCAAAATGTTCTATATATTAAAGCTCAATGAAGTAGTAGGCATGTTCATTTACTCTTATGCTTTGGTATGGACCATCAAGATCATTACATCTTATCCAAAGATTTATTTTCGAAAATTCATCAATTAATATCTTAGCTGATGATACTTTGATCTTAATTGACTCTAGATAACATTTGAGTTTTCTATTACTATACAAAAGTTACTTATTATTAATAGTTACCATTTTAATACATACACATAAATCCATCCTTCCATTATGCTACTCTGAGTCATCTTAGAATTTTAATTATGGGGACTAAGACTTAATAGCATTCAATATGTCATAGATCACTACCTGTACCATATCCAAACATGTAATACATATGTGTTCCGTAACATCATTCACCAAGGTAACCATATTATTGGATGCGCATTCATAATAGTAGATTAACTTAACCTTGAGGAATTCTACATATATTGCTATCATTTATTTTATCTTAAGTATGTTTTCAATCAATTCAAAAATATAAGATTCGTAACTATCATGAAAATTATAATATCAGATCCAATGATGTATCTTTATACTAAATCATAGATTTTTAACATGATAATTAAACAAACATTTCAGTTCCAAGTTCAACCTCTCAAGGTTATAGTAAATTTTGGTTTCTCCAACTTTGCTTGTACATTTTAAATCTTCTCATTTCTACCTGTATCTCTATTTCTCTTTTTTTTAGTCAATCAACGAAAATGTATTCATCTCCATATCAATTCAAAGGCATATAACTGTAGCATAAAATTGATATCATATTTAATGATATAACCACGAGTACAAATACACTAAATCTATGTCTAACATATCAAACCATATAGTATCTTTTATTTTAAGATATCAAAAAACTTTCATTTTCTCACACTCTAACAGATCATCATTCTTCTCGTTGTTTCCAATAGTTTAGACTTTTAACAAATGTTTATGCATGTGATTTATTTAAATGTAAATAAGACTAGGGATCAGTTGCCACTCTATGCTATAACATGTTTAAGATGCATGTATCTTGACATAGATTATGATGAATGACCATGTAAGATGCTAGCCTAGCCTTTAATACTAAAATGTAATGTACCACTCTCATACAGCATATGCCTAAGTGTATTGACTATTATTTGAGAACATACTCAACAAGGATGGCATGTTAAGACGATCACATTACTATATTATTAGAGTCATTATATACCTAAAACATTTCAAACATTTATTTTGAATTATTTCATACACAATCATATTAAATCACAATTGTCATTACTCTTCAGAGTTCACATATACATTTGACAATAGCTGAGAAATGTTATTCTTGATGCATAATGAATAGAGACATCTACAGGTACAACTAATCCCCACCACTAACTTGTGTCCAATTACAATAGCTATACTCTAATTGGTCTAGCTAGATCTCCTCTGAACCTAAAAAATAACATTACAATTTTGATGAGTTTGTGAACTCAGTAAGTGAACCATCATCGATGTATTCACTCAAGTCATATACATGGAGACAAGTCATATCCCAATTCAACAAGTATTACATATCATCCAGTATTGAATATCAAATCACATTTTATCATACCCTATCAAGTACATCAAGTTTATCATACTTTCATAAGTATATCAGGTAAACTAAAATTTCATATTACAACACATCCTCATTTGCCTTTCAAATGTAGTTTAAACAATTCAATAAATCATTTCAATTCAATCATATGATACATATAAGGATGTATATGCAAATGCATGTATGACTCCATTTTATTTTCCTTTTTTTTGATAGAGCACCTATTTACTGTCCTGTATCTGTTGTGAATATCGGGCTCATTTCATTTATTGTCCCATATCCGTTGTAGATACCAAGCTCATTAATAACTGAGCCTTTGGCTCTTTATTCACAATCCAAAGCTTAAAGCTCTTTTTCACATTGTTCACTACCATCACAGCTCCTTTATCTTATCTTGCATTTCAATGTGATGCATCATTCCATATGTTATGTTTCATTACCTTTTCCTGTGTGCTTCTATCAAATGTATCAAATTCATCGAATCTAAGTCCCACAATTCACATTCAATTGCTCACACATTTCATATTCCTTCCAGCATTTCACATTCAATTATTCTCATATTTTATATATATTCTGGCATTTCACATTTAATTGTTCTCACATTTGATATTCAGTATGTAGATCAGACAGAAACACATATAATTGAGCTTACACATTTAGGTTAACTCACAAAACGCTCCAGATAAGTTATTGCCTTGATGATCCAGCAATGTCTGGATGTAGACGATCAACTTGTGTATCTATCTTTATATAATACACACATTAGTAAGTTGTCAATCATATGATTATTCAATTATTCACATGTATATATATCATATTTCAATGCATGCTTATGTATTAATATACAAAGATCTTGACTATACTTATATGCTTTCAGATCATTCAAACTTTCTAGCTTGTATACTACCATTTTGTAATTAAGTTTATACCTTAAGTAGGCTTGATTTATTCATCAATCGTATACATTCATATAATTATCTAGTTCTGACTGACAACTACTTCATGTTCTTCAATGTTTATTCATTTATATGTAATACACATTACTCATATCCTTTGAATCATATTTACATTCATAAGAACATCTTAATTCCTTTAATAACTCATAATATCTGGATTTCAATACATTGACATCAAGGCAATCCATTCCTTAAGTTATGACATCAATTAACAACCTAATCTTATCAAGTGACAGTTTAGGCTCATTTCAAGCCTCAATCAAGTCCAAATACACGAACGTAAAGTGACTTATCCTTATATGGTTCGACAATTACGTAAAACATAAGTTTTTCATTTCAAAGAATTACCCACGAACGTGGAGGACCTTCCCATGATCGGGGGATGAGTGCCCTAAACATGCACTATTAATTCCCCTATTAGTTTACATTTTTAAGTGTAAGCTGTCTATGTAATACAATCACACTTGTCATGATTGCGTGTAAGCCAATTATCCTCACCTTATCTTGCCAAATGTCACCAATATCCTAAGCAATTTGTCATTCAATCTCTAAGCCATTTATTACTCAATTCTACAGCCATGTGTCACTTATTTTGTAGCTCTAGTCATCCTAATTTTTCACATGTCAACTTGTCTTACCACTTGACATTTTTCCTAGACTAGTTGTACATATTAATTCATCGATCTCTCAATTGTAACAATTAATTCCAAGTTACTAATTATAATCCATTAAATTTTGTCATTAGTAAACCAAAGTAGAAGACATTGGAAATGGACATTCATTTCACATTCATTTTTGTTTCATACCCGATAATATGTCAATTGAGTGCAATTAGTCTAACTCACAGCTCATTTGTGTATGCTAATATTATGCATTTTAATTCAATCATGAAATCACATCATAAATGTACCAAATTCATTCTATATGATGCCACTCATGTGACTCGGTAGTCTAACACTTTAAATCTCTCAACAAGTTGAGAGATGGGATACTACATTTTATCTTTCCTTTGGCCTAATATACAACCTATAGCTTAGTGGCTTGCATCACATATAACTTCAAATAGAAGTGTCCAATCCAGTGGTAATAGAATTGGTGTTGATGTTAGTGCCTCCTTTAGTTTGTTGAAGGTAGGCATACACTTTTCATTAAACAGAAAGGCACATCCTTGGCTAACAAGTTTGTCAAAGGTCTTGCAATTTTTGAAAATTCTTTGATAAATTGACCATAAAATACTAAATGACCTAAGATTCCTCACACAGCTTTTACATTGCTTGGTGGTGGGGGTTTCTCTATAACTTTTGATTTTGCTCTATCCACTTCAAATCTTTGGTGTGATATATTATACCTTAGCACTATCCCCTCTTGCACCATAAAATGGCATTTTTCCTAATTCAGCACTAAGTGTGACTCTTCATATCTTTGTAGCACTCTAAACAAATTGGTTAATCACATTTCAATAGAGCCTCAAAAAGCTAAAAAATCATCTATGAACACGTCCAATATTTTTTTGATCATATCGGTGAAAATAGACATCATATATATTTGAAATGTGGCCAAGCCATTGCATAGTTCGAAAAGCATTCGTCTATAAGCGAAGGCCCTATAAGGTTAGCTGAATGTGGACTTTTCTTGATCATCAGAGTAGTTGAAAATCTGATTGTATCCTGAATGTCCATATAAGAAGCAATAAAATAAATGAGCAACCACCCTTTCTATCATCTGATCTATGAACGAGAGAGGAAAGTGATCTTTTTTAGTCACTGAGTTGATTTTGCGATAATCTATGCACACTCTCCATCTTGTTACAGTTCTTGTTAAAATTACTTCTCCACTCTCACTTTTTATTACTGTCATTCCACCCCTTTTAGGTACACATTATACTCGACTGGCCTATTCATTATCGAAGATGGGATAAATTATCCCTACATCCAAAAGGTTGATTATTTCCTTCTTGACCACCTCCTTTATGCTAGGGTTCAACCTTCGTTGACGTTCCCTCACCATTCTACATCCTTCTTTGAGGTTTATTTGGTGTATGCAAACATTGGGGCTTATTGATCGCGGTTTTTCGATGTGTGTAAGTTCTAATGATTAACCTCAATAATTCACAAGTGCACGGGCGTTTGCGTAGTACCTAAGATGCGATCACATGAGGAGGGATAATCTAGTCCTAAATCTAAGGCCAACACAATTCGTAGAAATTCAAAAGATAGCAAAACTAAAAAAAATTCAATTCAATCTAAGAATAAATTATGAAAATATTAACAATTTAGTTATTGCAATTAACTATCTTTAATGCTAACCTAATCGATTATGACTACTAGATTATTGGTTCTAAACGACCCTAGGGTTGATTACTATCTCTTAGGTTATAACCATTAACCCTAAATTATAATCCCTAATCAGATTATAGAAAATTGTAATTTCTAAATTAACAACCTATACAAAACCTTAATTAGATCTGAAGTTGTCTAATAAACTATCAGGAACCTATGCGAGATCTCTCTTCACACAATTATTGATTTGATTAATTTATCATTCTTATTAAATCACCTAACCCTTATTAGCCCAATTTAATTATTTTTCTTTTGATTCACCCTCTCAGTTTACTATCAAATTATGCAATCACAGAAATAAATCACAGTAAATCCAATAAACATAAAAACAATCAGATTTCATTAAATCAAAGATAAAAACCTGAAGACGAGTTTAGAACATCTCAACATTCACAATTTCTATCATCAAACTTCTATTCCCAATTTTATGCAATAATAAAAATGGAAAATAACAGGAAATACGATCTGGAATGGAGACGGGAGGCAACGACATCGGGAAAATCCTAGTCTGGGAAATAAGTCGATGTCGACTTCTTCTCTACTTCTCTCCTCCTTCTTGTCTTTCTCAATCCCTCAACAATTCTCTCTAGGGTTTCTCTCAAAAGTGGATGATGCAAGAAGCTCCTCATCTTCTTTATCTTATTCTTTATATGCCTTTTTCATTCTGGGTAGCCCTAGGGCTTTTTCGAGGTCTAAAAGGTCTAAAAACTCCCTCAAAACTTGAAGTTTTTAAGTGTCTGCGTGTCTGTCTGATGCAGACCACGATTGTAACTCTGAAGGCCATGATTGTTTTTACACCACGATCGTAGGCCACATCCAAGCCTTCTGTCATGATCGTGGCAAGCAATGCACAATCATGGGTCATGACCTGAGCTTTTGACATAAACGTGGCATATAGGCCACGATCATGGCCTAACTCGAGTGCTTCTGTCACAATAGTAGCTTGTTATGCCACGATCGTGGGCCATTGTTTCAGTCTGAGCATCTCCAAAACTTCTCTATTCTTTGATCATTACCTAGAAACACTACCAAACATAGCAAGGTACCTTTAAAAACATCATATTTAAGCTTAAAGGATTGTTCTAATCCATAACACTTAAAACACAAATAAATCACAATCACATTTCTACCCTAAACACATATTAAACTATCGAATAGGTAGCTAAACACATATCAAACTATACCCTAAAATACAACGCATTTCACACCTATCTTTTATTGATTTTTTTCTTTAAGGACATAAACCTAGTCTTTTAACGTGGAGGAAAATATTTGTGATGAATGTCGATCCAATTACTTAACTAAGTCATGTTTTTATTAAGCTACTTGGGTAAAATGTCATTATAGCCTTTTAACATGAAGGCATGCATTTATAATGCGTGTCGATCCAGTTACTCAACTACATCACATTTTCTACTAGCTACTAGCTTTATTCATAACCTAAAAGGCCAGTAAAATAGTTATTTAGTGAAAATTTATACAACTTTTTTAACACAATTTTTTTAACACATTTTTCATACCTTATTGCTTTAGCTAATCATTCTCATAAAAATGTAGCAATAATGCCAATTATTTGATTGGCCTAAAATTATAAATAAGTATGGCAAATTCCTAGGGTTATTTGACTAACATCGTATCCAAATTAACCAACATATTTAGCCCTAAGTAACTTAGGTATCTAATTTCACAAGCCAATGAATCTTCGCAACCTAAAAGAATATGTTTAAGGCTAATTCTATCTCGTTAAGTCCTAGCCATTGATAAATTTACACAATTCACACCTAAACAAACTGTCATACAATATGTAAAATTCACACTAAAGGTAAAAACACTCAACCCTCCCCACACTTGAACAACACATTGTCCTCAATATGAGAAGGGTACATAAATACACCAAGGGGAAATAAAACATAATATATAAGAAGAAAATAATAAAAAATGAAAAGAAAAGGGTTAGAACACGAATTCGTTTCTAGTGATAGAGGCGATGATAGCGACAGTATTGAGACCAAATTTGCTTAACTTCAAAAGTATTTCCCTATCTTATAAGTGATTCAAAAGAGTAAAAGAATTAGCAATATAAATCATTCAAAACTTATTTTAAAATTTAAAAGAAACCTAACTACCCAATAATTTAAATTTAACTACTAAATGTTCTAATTTTGGGTCATTCATGTTGAATGTCACTTGGTCATCATCGATTCAAAGGATAAGGTTCTTTTCATGGACATCTATGCAAGATTTTTTGATGTTCACATATGGTATACCAAGGTCTAGTAGATAATATGTTGGTTTTTCATCCTTTTCTTCATCCTTTCTCTTGATTTCTTAGTTTTCTATAAGGTAGAGTCCAACATGGTCTTCCACTGGTTCTTCTTGTCCTTCCCCATTTCTAAGTGTGATAGCGTCATATTACTCTCATTGATATAATTCCATATTACTCAGAGAGTCTTCCACATTTCTCTTACAAAATTCATAGGAAAGTTGTTTTACTTGAATCTTCAGGTTATGAATAGACAAGGTATGATTTTCCATTACTTGCTCAATTTGTTCTTTTAGTCTCTTTTGGCCCTCTTCCATATCCATAAGCTTATCAAGGATCTTGGTCAATGAGAATCCCATGAATCATAGCATATCTTGATGTCCTAAATGAGTCCCTACATTGTTGGACCAATAGAAATCGGGGTGGTTCTGTCACCTCAAAGTGTACATGTTCTAATAAGGATTGTTACTTCACTAACCTTACTGTGCCTCATTATAATTCACAAAAGTTCCTTACTCCCTATAATATTTATCTTCCATTATTGCTTTTTCCTTTTATTCTC
Organism: Erythroxylum suave; assembly: GCA_027563595.1. Classification (NCBI taxonomy): domain Eukaryota; kingdom Viridiplantae; phylum Streptophyta; class Magnoliopsida; order Malpighiales; family Erythroxylaceae; genus Erythroxylum; species Erythroxylum suave. The sequence goes on from JAOSBN010130529.1 coordinate 10,105, forward strand.
GACATCTAATTCTTCAGATGTCTCATTTCTCATTCTAAGATGTCTTGCTCTGTCTCTACTTTACACACCAAATATAAAAAAAAGATAGTGAAAAAAACCTTAGACTAAAGAACTAAACTAATTGTCTCCCTAGCAATGGTGTCAAAAACTTGATTGTTGTTTTTCTATGTATTTAGGTTATAATGATTAACTTCTATAATCTGTAATCACAAGGGTCATTGCATAGTACCTAAGGTGTCGATCCCACAAGAAGAGACAATCTAGTCCTAAATCCAGGGCCAACATAATTCGCAAAAATTCAAAAGATAGAAAAACTAAAACAAGAATTCAATCCAAGAATCAATAAGGAAAATATTAACAATTTAGCTATTGCAACACAGTCAAGAATTAACTTAAAGGAACTATCAACTGAGAGAAAGGGAAATTTTACCTTTCTTTAATGCTAACTTAACCAATTATGACTCAACAGATTATTGATTCTAGATGATCATATGGTTGATTACTCTCTCTCAATTTATATCCATTAACCCTAAATTATAAACCCTAATCTGATTATGAGAAATTACAACTTCTCAATTAATATCCTATACAACCCTAATTAGACCTGAAGTTGTCCAATAAACTATCAACAACCTATGCGAGATCTCTCTTCACACAATTACTAATTTGATTAATTTCTCGTTCTTATTAAATCAACTAACTTTCGTTAACCCAATTTAATTATTTTTATTCTATTCACTATCTTAGTTTATTACAGAATTATGCAATCAGAGAAATCAATCACAATAAATCCAATAAACATAAAAACAATCAGATTTTGTTAAATTAAAGATAAAAACCCGAAGGTAAGATTAGAACATCTCAACATTCACAATTCCTATCATCAAACTGCTATTCCTAATTCTATTTAATAATAAAATGGAAAATAACAGGAAATATGATCTTGAATGGAGACGGGAGGTAGTGACATCAGGAAACTCATGATCTAGGAAGTACGTCGATGTCTGCTTCTTCTCCACTTCTCTCTTCCTTCTTCTCTTTCTCACTCCCAACAATTCTCTCTAGGGTTTCTCTCAAAAGTGGATGATGCAAGAAGCTCCTCATCTTCTTTTTCTCATTCTTTATATACCTTTTGTGTTATGGGCAGCCCTAGTATTTTTCCAGGGTCTAAAAGATCCAAAAATTCACTCAAAGCTTGACGTTTTTTAGTGTCTGCCCATCTGCCCAACACAAACCATGACCATGACCCTTAAGGTTTCATGATTGTGGTCCGCATCTGAGCCTTCTATCATAACTGTAGCAAGCAAGCCACGATTGTGGGCCATGTCCTGGGATTCTGTCATGATTGTGGCATAGGCCACAAACATGACCTAACTCCACTGCTTCTATCATGATCGTGGCCTATTATGCCATGGCCATAGGTTATTGTTTCAGCTCGAGTGTCTTCAAAACTTTTCCATTCTTCGATCTTTACCCTGAAAACTACCACAAATATCAAAGTTCCTAAAAAAACATCATATTTAAGCTCAAATGATTGTTCTAACCCATAAAACACTTAAAACACAAATAAATCACAAACTAACACAATTCTATCCCAAACACATACTAATCAATCAAATAAATGGCTAAACACATATCAAAATATACCCAAAATTTTGATGCATTTCACACCTATCACTTATACCTTGAATATCAAAAAATTTTCATCTGATGGGCTTCATTCACTTTCTAGCAATTGCTACCACTTTTCTTTCTTGTTTCAGATTCAATTGATTGGAGATGATTATCGGTAACTTTTGATCTTCTCCGAAAAAGGTATATCTGAGATATGTAGGCAAAGGTAATGTGGGTGGTTTTTTTGTGGATGCTGGTATAGGTGCTTTAGTTAAGACTAATTTATCTTAATGTGTTTGAGCATCCGATTCCTCCATCTCCTCATCTCCTTTAGACTCAATTTTCTCATATCCATTATCTATCTTTGTTTCCATTGGCTGTACTTCTTGCAAAGGATCAGTGGATAGTTTTTATCTTCATCAAAATTGAGAACCACAAAATCTATAGGAATAATGAACTTTTCCACTTGCATCGGAACATCTTCCACTAGCATCAGAACATCTTCCACTATTCTAAATGGTTTTTTAATAGATTGATCAATCAGCTAAATTAACATCGATGTTGGCTTGCCCTCACGTAGCCCTAACTTCCTGAGTATCTATAAAGGCATAGGATTAATACTTGCTCCTGAGTCACTCAAGCAATTTATGAATTCAAATTCACCAACCACACAGTGAAACTCCTTGGAACCTTCAATTTAGATGGCATCTGGCTAGTGACTATGGAATTGTAGGTGCCTATTAGAGCTACCATCTGATTATCTACCTAAGTAGACTTCTTTGATAATATGTCCTTCAAAAATTTTGCATATTTTAGCATGTGTTCCAAAGCCTCTATAAATGAGAGATTTATCTGTAACGTCTTTAATTTCTTAACAAATTTTGTAAATTACACATCTAGCTTCTTCTTTTGTAATCATTAAGGAGAGGGAATCTTGGGTTAATATGGTGGAGGGGTGACATAAGGAGGATATTCGCTCCTATTTACTTCTTTCTCCTTTTATTTATCTTTCTCAATAGTAGAAAAGGCTCTCTTATTACCTTTGTGGGTGGTCCAAGTTCCTTTCCACTTTGAAGTGTAATAGCCTTTAGTTGCTCCCTTGGTTTTGCTCCCGAAGTGCTAAGAAGAATTCCCACATTTAACATAAAGAACCCGTTTGACAATTTGTTTATTTGGACCTTCAAATTGTGGATAAAAGAGGCGTGATTCTTTATTACTTGTTTGTATATGCCTTCCAGGCTCTTTCATGCATCATCTAGGGTTCTAAGCTTATCTAAGATTTGTCCAGTTTGGATTCCATCGAACTTAGTTTATCTTGCTGGAAACCTAATGGTCTTTGAGGTTTGAACTGTCATCCAAAGTTGTTTAACTAAGAGAAGTATTGATGATTTTTCCACCCAAGGTTATATGAATTAGAGTAGGGAATGTTTCCCCCTCCTCAACCATGTTGGGTTCCCATGTAGTTTACTTGGTCTGATCCATTATCCTTCATCACGAAGTAATCAACTATATTATGATCCTTCTGCCCACGTAGTTCATAATTTAGTTGAATAACTTTTACTGTATTTAAGGATGAAACTTTCATGCTGTTTAGCTATCAAATTAAATTATCAATTTTATCCTACATTTCTAACATTTAATTGATAGCTATAACTCCTTTTTACTCATGGAGATTTGTAGGTTGCCTACTTTACTCATTCGTCCATAAACATCTATTACTCACCATTTCTTCTAACAACTCTTCTACTTCATCTACGCTCTTCTTTGTAGGTGATCCTATTGAAGCTGCATCAATTAGGCCTTTCATGTGTGTGGTTACTCTGTTATAGAACATTTGCAAAAAAACATTCTTTAGTTAGGTTATGGTGTGGATATTTTCTTTGCAAGTCTTTCTATTATTTTCAAGCTTCATAAATTGATTCATCATCACCCTGTTGAAAGTTTGTGATCTCTTTGATAATCTTCATAGTCTTGGGAAGGGAAAATACATATCTAAGAAGGCACGAACTAATTGGTCCTAAGTGGTGACAATATTCAAGTTGAGGGAATGGTACCAAGCCTTTGCTCTATCCTTTAAGGTAAAAGGGAAGAGTCTAATTCTTATAGCATCCTCTGACATCTAATGATAACTAAAGGTATTATATATTTCAAGGAAATTGGCAATATGTGCATTCGGATCTTCATTCATTATTCCATAAAATTGAATATTTTTTTGAAGCATGTTTAAGAGAGTTGGTCTGATTTCAAAGGAAGCTGCTTGCACAGGTGGCCTAGCTATACCTTGATTCGCTACATTGAAGCTTGGTCTTGTGAAGTCCATAAGGACTCTCGGTTGATGCCCTTTATTAGCTCCTCGGTCTAATTCTTATTGAAACTCCTCAGCCATTGTTGCTTTTGTGGTTTCTTCTTCTTCTTCACATCGAGCTCTTCTAATTGAACCACTTAAATCAGAAATTAAACATGAAGGAATTAATAATTGATCAATATGCAATCACAATAGAAACCAACCTAAGGAATTTACCAATTTATGGGAAAGGGTATTTTACTTATTAGTAACGCTATCCTAGTCAATTATGTGTCAATAAAGTGTCAGTTATAAACTATCCTAAGGCTGATTTCTCTCTATTGAGTTATAACCATTAAACCTTAAATTGTAAACCCTAATCCGATTATGAAATTTGGAATTTCTCAATTCACAAATTATCTAAAACCTAATCAGATCTAAAGCACTTGATCGAACCCAAGTTTTCTATATTATTCAGTGGTATTTTTATAGTTTTTGTTGTACTTTTCGGCTCTTTTTGTTGGATATTGTGCTTAATATCGTTCAAGAGTGCTTGTTTTAAATTAATATAGTTTAAGGGTAAATTTGTCATAATTGATTAGTAATTGCACTCACTTGGTTTATAGGACAATTGATATTGCAAACTATTGCTTTTCATTGCAGGACACTCAAGAAGTGGAGCCAAGAGTGAAGACCAAGAAATTATTGAGCCACAAAATCAAGGAAGAAGATCTTTCGGGACAAGTTAGCTGTGGCAAACTCATCACGTTGCTGCAATGAAACATGTGAATCAACAGCCCAAACCCTTTCAGGAAAATTTAGCAACAACAAATCCATCACTTTGCCGCAGCGAAACCTTCAAATCAATAGCTTAGATCTTTTGGGAAAATTTGACCGCGGCGAAAACTTTGAAGTAACAACCTAAAACTGGAGTCATTTTTTGGAAACCTCACTTACCCATGCATGTAACCCGACCCGAATACCATTTAAAAAACCCTATTTCAGGATAAGTAGCTAAGAGGTGGCAGAGACACATTATTATTGACTCTCCTTCATCTTTACTCTCTAGAACAACTCTAACCTCTTCCATATTTTCTTTCCACTATTAAACCTCCACCATGGGTGATTTAGATGCAATCCAAGTTGTGAAGTTTCTGGACGCTATGAGTGGCTAGGCCTTTCTTTCCCTTTTGAAGGTGCAATAACGGCTGGAGTTCAATGGGATGAAAAAGAGAAGTAGTTTTATCCATGGTTCAGCTATGAATTTATAACATCCGCTGAAAAAGGGGAGTAGTTTTATCTATAGTTCAGCTATGAATTTATAGCATCCTAGGTTTAGGATTCATGATTTGTAGTTAAGATATTTGATTATGGTTTTAATTAAATGTTGGATATTCATTACGTGTAGGATGGAGTGGTTTATGTAGAACTTTGAGCTTAAATGTATGAAGTTTTATATATGTCTATTTGAAATCTTCTTAATTCTCTTTTGTCTTGCATGGTTATGTTTGATGTTGAGATGATTTTAGATTCCATTTTACGCATTGCATGGGCTAATCCTACTACATACACTAAGAGCACTTAATGGGATTTTAAAAAATAGAGTCTCATTGATTAAGGTCCTGGACTTAAAAAGTCTATCAAGGTTTACCATTGTAAAGCTTAGTGGTTTATACCCTCACTTAAATCAATTTTGAACGATGATGGCCAAAACTCACTTTCAAGAGAACTTTATCACTATTTAGTCTTTAGTGTTTTTCTTCCTTCAGTTTTCTATACCCTTAAAAATCCAAAACCATTCGTTTTTACATTCAAATTAGTTTTACTAATGAGTTCAAAAATCAAAAACCCCATTTTCTCCAAATTAGTTTGCATAGCATGACATGTAGGTTAGCTTAGATTATATTATTTTAGGTTCTAATTAAGTGAGCGACCCGAGGTTGCACCCTATAGCGCAATTCTTATAATAATTTGATTCAACCTCCAAGAGCTTAGTGAATCAGGTCGAATCAAATGCATCATTGTCGGGGAACCAAGAATTGGTTCTCTAGCTTAACTTCTGTCATATTGCTATTGAGGTTGGTTAAGATTCTTTTGATTGCATTCTAGATAGTTTAGTTTCACACTTGTTAATTGTATTGGTTTTCATTTTGCTTAGCATCTAAATTTTTGGAAATACAAATAAAGATACTTATTTCTTTTCATTTTTCATACTTAGCATTTTATATCTGCATAGTTCAGAGTTCTGTTTGCTGCCTTTAGTGAAAGTTCACCACGACCAACTTTTTGTTTCGTCGAGGCCAACTTGCAAGATCTTGCGAGGATCCCTTTTGGGACATTTACTTCTCGACCAACTATCGACTTTGCCGTGGCCAACTTTTCTGCGCAGCTCTGAAGATTTCTTTACCTGTGCATATATATTTCCACATACCAATACATACTAGCATCCATCACATCTCATCCTTTTATCTAACTTTGTGAACTTGCAAGTTAATTTTGCTCATTTTAATTCTCTTTTGAATTTTTCCTTTGCATGTGTAGCACCCCACTCCCACAAGACCCGAACTTGACATCACTGGGTGATGTCTGAGCTTGTGCCTCGCGAGGGTGGCGTGCTAAGGCACTCACTCAGTTAAATCTCAGTATACATTTTTTTTAATACAATCAAGTGTAAATCATAGTATGCTGAAATCAATCATCAAATATGGCCCACTTTCATTCTTAAAGATTTTCAATCATCACAATACAATTAATAGAATTTCAGTAGCCAATTAGGCCCTTTCACAAATACAAAATGCTTTAGTTGTTTCAGAATACACTTTTATATAAAAAGTTACAGAATAAACAATTCAATATAAAATAAGGAAATGCAATGAAGACGTGAGCTGATCCCGAACTTTATCCCTCACTTATGCTGTAGGTATACTCCCGTTGCCCTAACGGGGTATTCTCCTGATCCTGAAAAATAATTGCAAATTTTGGGTGAGTTTTGCGAACTCAATGTGTGACCATCATCGATGGCTTACCCAGTCACATAACACATAATCATATTCACAACAATTCACATTCCACAATCAATTACCATTTAATCATTCATCTTATGCATATGCAGTGCACATGAGACCCACTTTCTGATTGTTACTTTGTTGTGATCGAGTGCCTAAACCATCCCATATAGGGCTCATTGATAATTGTCCCATATAGGGCTCATTGATAACTGTCCCATATAGGGCTCATTGATAACTATCCCATATAGGGCTCATTAATAAATGTCCCATATAGGGCTCATTAAATGTTGAGCCTGAGGGTCTGAATGACTTTTGAGCTTGAGGCTCTTTTTTACTCGTTGAGCTTTAAGCTCTATTCGATGGATACTATGGTCACAACATCAATTATGTTTCGTGCATTCATGACATGGAATGCATCAATTATGTTGGCATATTCCTATTCACTCACATCCCCATATCATCGAGCCTTAGTCCAGCATTCAACATTAAAGCTGAGAATCACTCTTTCATTTATATGCAAATGCACAATTCAAACAAAACACACTTGTCGTTGAACCGTGGTCTGGCATTTAGAAATCATATCATGCACACTTATTTAATCTCTCTCACAAACAATGAGCACTTCAATATCCATTCCAAAATCATAGTCATTGGACCTTCATTGTCCAGAATCAACAATCAAAATGCATTCATTCAACCATTTAAAACCAATCAAAAATAGAAGTCAAACAAACAAACAGTAGAATGAGACCATCTAGGTCTACTCATAGTACGCTCCAGATTAGCAATTGCTTCCAAGATCCGAAGATGTCTGAATGTGCACATTTATCCTACACATCAAAATCATACAATACACACATTGCACACACATTAATAATTACACAATCTTAAGTATTCATTTATGCACAATTGTGTATATGGACTATGTACAATGCATGCTCAATAACAAACTCGGGTACTATAACAAACTTCACATCTTATGCTCATTTCCATTTCATAACTTAATCACTCATCATTTCTTTGAACTACAACCTCAATCCTTTGGTACTTTGATATCAACAACTCATTCACTACTTTACCGATATAATCCCATATATGACTAGTGAAGAGGAAAACAGAGTCTATCACTATGGATATATCATTATCAACTTTTTGTTTCAATATTTCCTCTAACTATCACTTTAATCGTTCTTTCACACCACTACACACTTTCCTCGATCTTTTAACTCCCAAAATTGGTTTATCACTATCCCATAATATTCCAATCATCAATCCAATGAAAATCACTATGTACCGTACACTAAATCTCCTCACTCATTTTTCAGCATATAAAAATATCACTGTTCTTAACCATTTAGCAGCGAACTAACAATGCATGCTTCATTTCATGCAAAAATTACGTAATCATAACAAGCTTACTTATTTGAAGCTCCAAATCTCCATGAAATCACATAACCCTAATCTCTCATGTACCCACATACATCAATTTGAAAATGGACAGTGAGGCTCGGTCTTTCTTAGAATGGAAAAAAAGAATATCCTAGTAGAAGTGGAGACCAACAGAAAAAGCAAGGTTTAGCTTCGATGAAGATTTAAAGAAAAGCTCTGGGATGGGGGATTTATAAAGAAAGAAGTTTTTAAGAAGCGACAAAGACAAGGACAGTAGCTTATCTTTTATAGGCAAATAAAGATCAGAACTACCTACGACACCGGTCCAATTCTTATCCACTTATCCACTTCCCTTTATCCAAACTCACTTAAGTGTAATTTATACTTTAGTTATGACTCAGTAATACCACTGCAATCACAAGTCATACCTTCTTACTCAATTTCAAATTTTTCCTATAGCACTTCATTTCGGGTCAACTTTATGTTCTCTTCTTTGCCCCGACACTAAAGTCATTTTGCAACACTTTCCTCAATAAACACATTCCCCTATGTCTTATGTCTCAATTGACACCAAAAATCATTCAATTTAGTTCTATCCTCAATCATACTGAACCTTTTTCTATTGGGGTAAGTAGCATAACTTTCATGAAGACCTCAAAGACAGATTCTATCTTCTGAAGGGTCAATAATAGACTAGACGACATAAAATGAACAGTATACAGAAGAAGAAGTCTGATCAATTAGGCAGAAAGCAAACGAACTCAATAGCAGAAGAAGCAATAAGCAGACGAATGCCAAAGTAGATGAATCAAAAAGGTAGATAAAGTTCGTCAGAAAGTAGACGAAATAGAAACACAAATGAAATTTGTCAAAAGATAGATGAAACAGAAAGGCAGACGAAATTCATCTACTTCAAAAAGTAGACGAAGTAGAAAGACAGATGAAAATTTAAAACACAGATGATACATCAAAAGACAGATGAAGTGTTTAAAGGCAGACGGAATGAAACACAGACGATACGCCAAAAGACAGACGAAGTGTCTAAAGGTAGACGAAATGAAACACAGATGATACGCCAAAAGATAAATGAAGTGTCTAAAGGCAGACGGAATGAAACAAAAATGATATGCCAAAAGACAGACGAAGTGTCTAAAGGCAGATGGAATGAATCACAGATGATATGCCGAAAGATAGATGAAGTGTCTAAAGCCAGACGGAATGAAGCACAAACGGTACGCCAAAAGACAGCCGAAGTGTCTAAAGGCAGACGGAATGAAACACAGATGATAGGACAAAAGACAGAAGTATTGTCTAAATGCAAACAAAATGGAACACAGACGAGAGGTGGTCAACTTAAGATGAAGAAAAGTCAACCACAGACAATGCACAAAACACAGACGATGCGCAAAATATAAACGATGCGTCTTTACCTTGCGTCTGTGTTTTCCTTGCGTTTGTGTTTTCCTTTCGTCTGTGTTATGATGTCATCACAGATGATGTGATTTCATCACAGACGATAAGTTTTTATAGACGATAGACGACTGCAAAAACACAGACGATACGTCTTTACTTGCGTTTGTGTTTTCCTTGCATCTATGTTTTCCTTGCATCTGTGTTTTGGTGACATCATCACAGACGATACGTAAAACACAGACGATAAGCAAAATATAGATGATACGTCTATGCTCCTGAACATATCCCCCTTATTTATACCATCACTTTCTACTCCACCATCAATAACTCTCATACTAAATATTCTCAGTAAACTTCTTCAACACATTTTTCTTCATTAAGTCCAACACTTAGATTTTATTTCTAGTCTTCCTCCTCCATTTCATTCTAATCATTTCCTACAACCACAAATTCTCAATCTATCCCATTACTATAATATACCCGAAATGTCAATGAGTGCATGTACAATTATTTCCATGTGTGCAAAGACTCAAATTCACATGCATGCATGCTAACATTCTGTTGAGCTTGAAATGCAATTTTTCTAACTCTCATATTGCTATTCTCTCCATTATTAAAATCAAGGTTCTAATCCTTAATATGGGGATGGGATGTTACAGCATGCCCCAGAAAACTACATTCCTACTGTTAGACCCTAAAATTGAGAAAAGTTAGGAAGGAAAAGAGAGTAGAAGGGATAAGCAAGGTAGTGGAATCTAACCTATCAAATGGTGAGAGTGAATCAATAGAATGAGAGATAATGGCTGAAAACCCAGTTAATTTGAGAAACCAAAACCTTGATGCCAACTAGCTTAGAAACGGTCATATGGAGGTAATGAAGAGTAAGAGAGAATTGTTAAGAATAATGGCAAACTTAGAAGGAGGACCATTAGGGAAGCTGCAACGTTTGATGTGAATTATGATACTTTTACTGCTACTTGCCCTAATTTTGATGTAACTTTTGAGATAAAACGATTGCTTATTAACTCTCTCCCTAAATTTCATGGTTTTAAAGGAGAAGAACCCTACGTTCACCTGCAATCGCTGCCTATGATTTGCCAAAGCATTAAACTGGTGGGTGCTTCTCTAGATCAAGTGCTGTGGAAAGTTTTTCATCTATCATTGGAGGGTAAAGCAAGGGAGTGGTACATGAGTCTTCTGAGACGTGTCAAATGCCTATCATAGCTAGGGAAATTTAAGGAAGGCATTCTTGGAGAAGTACTTTCCTGCTTCCAAAACTTCATCAAGGAGAAAGGAAATCTATTCAGCTTGACAAGACTTTGATGAGTCTCTCTAAGATTATTGGAATCGTTTTCAGGATTTATTGTCAAGATTCCCTCACCATCAAATACCAAACGAGCAGTTAGTACAGTACTTTTATGATGGGCTAAAGAGTCTAGATAAGCGTATGTTAGATGCAGCCTCATCAGGTTCACTGATAGACCTCAACACGGAAGAGGCTTGGGATCTTATTAAGAAAATGGCTCTGAATCACTAGCAGTATAGTGTGAGAGACACTAGAGACATACATGAGTTAGGAGCTTCAACAGTACAGTCTAGAAAAATGGAAAGTCTTGAGACAAAGGTAGACTTTTTGGAGAATAAAATGACCACTCAACTGGCCATCATTACTGTGGAGTTGAAAAATATGAGTGTGCATCGTCCACAAACCCCTATGGATCTCATTGCACCTAGTTGAAAAACTTATAGTTCCATGATGCATATAGCTAGTGTCTGCCCCAATCGTTATGAAGAGGCATCTGCTATTTATTATGGTCGGCCAAATCAGAGGTGGGACCCCTATTGTAGCACATATAATGAGGGATGGAAAGCAAACCCTTGATTTGGTTGGAGAAATGAAGAGAGCGGACCCTCAAATAGATTCCAGTGAGGTGGAGGGGCTTGTCCATCTACTAACTAGTTCCAACACCAATAGAAAGCTTTAACTGTTCCTCAAAAGGAAGACACTAATCAACTATTGCATAACATGATAGCATTGATGAAAGACGAGAGGATTTCTAATGACAAACAGTTCAATTCTTTAGCCTCTTTGATTCAACAAGACTCATCCAAGAATGCTGCTAGATTCAATGCCCTGGAGAAAAGAATGGACCAATGGGAGACAAAGACTAAAAACATCAACTCCTATCTCACTTAATTATCCAATAACATGAGTGAGTAACAAGCTAAGAGCAGTGGCACTATTCCATCAAACACTATTATAAATCCTAAGGGTTTGAATGCCATCACTCTTCGAAGTGGGAAGCAAGTGAGGTTCCCTGATTCAGATGAAGAAGTAGTTGCAGAGGAGATTGAATATGATGAGTTGTCTTCCATACCAGCAAAGATGAAGAATTCTGAAAGCTCTAAAGAGAAAACATTATTGGCTAAAAAGAAGTCCACAATTTTGAATAACGAAGGAACAAATCTGGAAAGCAACGATGAACAAGTCACAGCAAGGGAGCATGTTGAGTCAAGCAAGCATGGAGCCAATAAATCCAAAGGTAAGGAGGTAAATCTTAAAGACCTTCCTTTTCCTAATTCTTATTTGATGAGAAAAAGAATGGCTGACATTAAGCATGAAAAGGGTATTATTGATTTGTTTAGTAGAGTGGAAGTCAATATTCCTTTGCTTGATCTTGTGAAATAGGTTCCTACTTATGCCAAATACCTTAAAGACCTTTGTCCATATAAGAGGAAGTTTAGGTCAAATGAAAGAGTTCAAGTAAGTTCAAATGTGTCTGCTCAATTTAAACCTCAAATTCCTATGAAATGCCAAGAGCTTGGATGTTTTACCATCCCTTGTACTTTAGGTAAAGTAGCCATAGGAGGAGCTTTGTTAGATCTAGGGGTAGCTATTAATGTTATGCCTAAGTCAGTTTACACTTCATTGGGAGTTAAGACTCTTAAGTCTACCACGGTAGTACTCCAATTGGCTGATAGGTCTATTAGGTATCCTGAGGGCATTATAGAGGATATTTTGGTCCAAGTTAAAGGTTTGGTTTTTCCTACTAATTTTTATGTGCTTAACATGTCTTCTAAACTTACGCATGACACCATACTAATTCTTGGTAAACCTTTCTTAAGGACTACTAACACCATAATAAGTATGAAAGAAGGCACCATCACAATGGAAGTAGATGATCAAAAAGTTTGTTTTAACACGTATGAAGCAATGAAACATCCATATGAAGATCACTCACTTTTGGGTGTTAACATGATTGATATTGTTGTTGATAATGTTTACTCTACATTCGAATTGCAACAGGATTCCTTTGACTCTTAACTGTATTCACGTGATTCTACTGTCAGTGATGACCCCCCTTGGGAAAGATTTTCTGTGAATGTTTTAGGTGATTCTGGCATCGTGGAGGGTAACTTTGATGTGGAAATTGATGAAGTCATTTCACTGCAACAAAAATCTCAGATTGAAGATTTAATGCTTGGAATTTACAGAGATTGTAAAACTGGCCGCATAGAACCTCGCTTACCATTGGTTGAAGAAAGAGGAAGAAATATGTTCTCTCTTGAACTTCATGAATTAATTCCTTCTATTGTGCAACCACCTGCAATTGAATTGAAACTGCTACCCCCTACTTTAAAACATGCTTTCTTTGAGTCTAATGAGTGATTACCTGTCATAATTGCCAATTTCCTGTCTAGCGGTGAGGAAGAGAGACTGCTTAACATTTTGAGAGAGCATGAGAGGGATATGGGGTGGACTTTAGTAGACATACTTGGGATTAGTCCAGCTATTTGCACACATAGGATTCTACTAAGAGAGGGTTCCAACCCCATGAGACAACCACAAAGGAGATTAAACCCCTTTATCCTAGATGTGGTTAAGAAAGAAATCCCTAACCTTTGAGCTGGGATCATCTATCCCATATCTGATAGCGAGTGGGATGTAGTGCCTAAAAAGAGTAGGGTCATTGTGGTAAAAAATGATAGGGGTGAGCTTATTCCTACAAGAGTGCAAAATTCCTGGCGTGTGTGCATAAACTATAGAAGATTAAATGATGCCACACAAAAAGATCATTTCCCTCTTTCCTTTATTGACCAAATGCTAGAGCAACTTGCTAGCAAATCTCATTACTATTTTCTAGATGGTTTCTTTGGGTACTTTCAAGTACCTATTACACCAGAGGACCAAGATAAAACCACTTTTACATGTCATTTTGGTACCTTCGCTTATCGTAGGATGCCTTTTGGATTATGCAGTGCCCCAGGGACTTTCTAGTGTTATAAGATGGTTATTTTTTGTGAATTTTTTAAAGAATGCATGGAAGTCTTTATAGATGACTTTACTGTGTATGGTGGTTCTTTTGATAATTGCCTTGCTAAACTTGAAAAAGTTTTGAAATGATGCATTGAGAAGAATTTAATTTTAAACTTTGAAAAATGTCATTTCATAGTTAATGAGGGCATAGTGCTAGGTCATTTGATTTCTAGCAAGGGAATTGAAGTTGATAAAGCTAAGATTGAGGCAATATCTTCGTTGCCTTATCCTGTCTGTGTTAAAGATATAAGATCATTTTTGGGTCATGAAGGATTCTATAGGCATTTTATAAAAGATTTTAGCACGATTGCATTATCACTTTCAAGGCTTTTACAAAAAGATGTAAATTTTGACTTTGATGATTCATGTAGGGATGTTTTTGATGAGTTAAAGTCTGAACTCATTTCTCCCCCTATTCTGGTTTCCTTTGATTGGAACTTCTCTTTTGAGCTTTCATATGATGCTTCTAATTGTGTTGTAGGAGCTATGTTAGGCCGAAGGGAGGAGAAAATCTCAAAAGCAATTGCCTATGCCTCAAAAAAACTGGATGCAACTCAAATCAACTACACAACAACAGAGAAAGAGTTGTTTGTAGTAGTTTTCTCTTTAGAAAAGTTTAGGCCTTATCTGTTAAATTCTCATGTGACTGTGTTTACTTATCATGCAGTTGTCTGATATCTGCTCAAGAAACCACAATCTAAGACAAGATTGATAATATAGACATTACTTCTTCAAGAATTCGACATCAAGATAAAAGACTGACCAGGGGCAGCAAATCATATAGCCGATCATTTGAGTAGGCTACCAAAGGATAGAAGTGGAGTAGACTCTTTCGAGCTCACTTAGGATTCTTTTCCTGATGCAGTTTTATGTGCTTTATTCTTAAAAGAGCCTTAGTATGCACATATAGTTAACTACCTTATGATTGGACTCACCCCTCCTCTTATGTCTAATTCACAAGCACAAAAGCTCAGGAGCGAAGCAAGGCATTACATTTGGGATGCTCCTCATCTATGGTGAATATGCAATGACCAAATCATAAGGAAATGTGTGTCTAATGAAGAATTTGATGCCATTATTTCAACTTTCCATTCTATGGTTTGTGCAGGGCATTTCAGTGCAAAGGGAACATCTAGAAAAATTCTAGACTTTGGTTTTTACTGGCGAATCCTTTTTAAAGATTCTTTTACAATTTTCAATCTTGTGACAAGTGTCAACGTTTTGGGGGGTTAGGTAAAAGACATGAAATGCCTCAGCAGCCTCTACTATTTTGTGAAATCTTTGATGTTTGGGGGATTGACTCCTTTCCCTCCATCCATTGGTTTTGTATATATCCTTCTAGCCGAAGACTATGTGTCCAAATGGATAGAGGCTGTGCCTACTAGAAAAGATGATACCCAAATAGTTTCTAAATTTCTTAAGTTCAACATTTTCTGTAGGTTTGGGATTCCAAGGGCTGTGGTGGGATTCCAAGGGCTGTGGTGAGTGATAGGGGTACACACTTCTGTAATAGGGTAGTTGATAATTTGTTTTAAAATTTGATGTCACTCATAAAGTCTCCACTGCATATCACCCCCAAACCAATGGTCAGGCTGAAATATCTAATCGATAGGTGAAGCATATCTTGGAGAAGGTTGTAAAACCACCCAAGAAAGATTGGAGTTTACACATAGAAGAAGCACTATAGGCTTATCAAACCGCCTACAAGTCACCAATCGAGATATCTCCACATTGCCTAATTTATGGCAAGGCTTGCCATTTGCCAATAGAGTTGGAATAGAAAGCTTAATGGGCAGTCATACAGTGCAACATGGACTTAGAATCTTCTGGGATGGAGAGAAAGTTGCAGTTGCAAGAATTGAAAGAGTTCAGGCTAGTGGTGTATGAGAACTCTCGACTCTATAAGGAGAGAACCAAGTTTGTGAACGATAAAGGCATCTTAAGGAAGGACTTCAAAGAGGGAGGTAAAGTGTTATTGTTTGAGGCTTGTTTCACTTTTCAGTAAAGGAAATTTAATACTCATTAGGATGGGCAGTACATAGTCACAAAAGTGCACGACTTTGGCATGGTGGAGCTTCTACATGAAAAGACTGGAGCTAAGCTTAAGGTGAATGGAAATCTCTTAAAGCTTTACCACGAGAACCTGAAACCTCCATAAATCTTAGGTTGTTTCTTTCCTTCACTTATTTACTTACTTTTGCCTTGGGATTGCTCATGACATTTTGATGTATTAGCTTGTTGAGTAAGTGTAGGGGAGAAACTAACCCAGTAGGAAAAGTAGTTTAGTTTTTAGTTTAATAGTAATTTTCAATTCAATAACACCCCCTTTTAGTTCTATCTTTTGCCTTTATTTTGTTGTGATTGATCACTCTGAAGCAGAAATATCTTCAAGTTTGGAGAAGTTGTGTATTGTTGATTATGTTACATTTTCATTCTTCACCTTATTTAGTACCTTGCAACTCTATATATTCAACTAGTTAACTTTTCTGATGTCTTTTCCTTGGCTGATCTAGCCTGTGCTGAATGTTGTATTTATTTCATTGGCTATTGTGATATTGTCGATCTATTCATCTAATGTTTATCATCTTCTCTACATGATTGTGCTTTAATTCTTTCAATCTTGCGGACAATATTGTGTTTAAGTGTGGGGGAGGAAACCAAACAGTTTATCCATGCAACATTTTGGCCACTTAACTGTCCTTTTTGTGTTATCTTTTAAGTTTTTAAATTGGTACTTGAGGTGAAAATGCAATTGCATGCATTTTTTCTATCTTCTCCACGTTTCTACCATTTTTCACCATGGTGACAATTTACCAACCTTTTACTTCACCGTGGCCAACACTTAAGCATTTGTTTCTATCACTTTCGCCGTGGCTAAAACTTTCATAGACAAATTTCGCTGTGGACAACTTCTGATTTCACCGCGGCCACCATTTAAACAACGCTCCCACATTAGGTTCTTAATAATTCTGTGATTGAAAAGTTTTGAAAAATTGAAAGTTTTACATATGCTTTTGGAAAACTATCCATGCTTTTAAATAATAGTTAAATTTTGACTAATTCCATTTTTAATGTTTTCAACAAGAAGTAAGTAAGGGTACGTTAGGGAAGTGGCGCTATGCATTTTTAAAATTTGAGATTGCTTAATTGAGACACTAACCTTGTTGGAAGGATGATTTGGGCCTGAATTCTTTCATTTGTGTGTATCTGCTTAATTTTATATCTCTCTAGAACTTGTTTTAATTCTTAATCAAGGCTTGATGAACTAAAATTTTGTGAAAATGAAAGAGGCGGTCATTGCAAAACCTTTCTCACCCAAACACAAACTACATACTTAACCATTGCTAGCCCCTTTGAGCCATCTTTTTGAGTGCATGGACACTTTTATAAATTGATGTAGATATTTTATCTCCAATTTTCTCAGTTTGAGTGTTTTTTAGTAGAATTCATGGGTTGGCTTGAAGAAAAAAGCAACATCTTTTACCAGACCAATGTGATGGTGTGCTGCTACCATAGTTCAATAAAGAATAAATAGTGAGAAATTTGGTAATTCAAATGCTTCGGTTTTAAGTTTCCTAAGTAGTTCCTTCGAATAGTTAAGGAACCTAGTTTGAGTTTAATTATGACATTTGTCTGAATAATTGTTTTACAGTATAGTATTAAAAAAAAAGTTGCTGTGATAGAATTTTAAATCTTTTCTTTGGAATAGCTGACACTCATTTCATAAAGATGATAATTGTGATGCATGTCACTCATCTTGTTTCTTTTATTCCATTCATTTTGTTAAGTTAAGAGGACTTTACGATAATCAATTTTGTTGACAATCAAATAATAATAATGTTAGAAACAAATGAACGTTTTGACAAGTGTGTTAAGTGTGCAGACGAAGTACAGAACACAGAAGAAGTGAATACAGACACAAGACAACATAGACGCAAGTCAATACAGATGCAAGACAATATAGACACACAAGACAACACAGACGCAAGTCAACATAGACACAAAAGACAATACAGATGCAAGTCAACATAGACGTAAAAGACAATACAGACACAAGACAATATAGACGCACAAGACAATATAAACGCAAGTCAACGTAGACGTAAAAGACAATACAGATGCAAGTCAATATAGATGCAAAAGACAATACAGACGCAAGTCAACATAGACACAAAAGACAATACAGACGCAAGTCAACATAGAGGCAAAAGAAAATACAGACGTAAAAGAAAACATAGAAGCAAAAGACAATACAGACGCAAGACAAGATAGACGCAAAGGCAACACAGACGATACAATGAAGATACAGAAGTACATCGGACAGTTATTTAGTTGGAGTTAGTTACAGAACTCAACTAAATGACGGTTATCAAGAATCAAGAAGTGGTTATCAAAGATTAAGAAGCAGTTAGATACTGAGGCTATAAATACTAGTCCTAGTCGAAGATTTTACAACCTTACGAAGCTAATGAATCTTACAATTTGGCGAATCTTACGAGTCTCACAACTTTTAGAAATTAGTGATCTTTGAGTGCTTACATAGAAAAGAGAAATTTTGTAGTGCGATACTAAGAAAGCTAAACATACTGTAACAATAGCTCACAATATCTTTTTCTAGTGAGAGGAAAACAACGCAGATAGCCTGGAGAGACTAAGATAGCTAAAAGAATACTCTATAAGAGACCTGAAGAGGCTCTGGAAGGAAAGAAAGAATACTTGTAATTGTTTGGAGTATAGTGAAACACTCAGACAAACTCTGAGGACTGGATGTAGCCTACAGTTTGGGGTGAACCAGTATAAAAATCGTAACGTCTACTTTCTATCCTTTACTTCAGTTTATTTTGTTGTTAAACAATCATTTAGAAGTTATTTTCAATTTAACTACGTAATAATTTTCATATAATCATTGTGATATTTTTTCAACGAGAAAGAGAAGTTCTTAGCAAGTTTTTGTATTAACAAAAAAAAGGATACACCATTCAACCCCCTTTCTGTGTATCGAGTTTCTTGTAAATAAAGTCTATACTAATGTGTGATTTACTTCAATTGGTATTAGAGCTTGGTTTCCAAGAACCACCTTTACAAAGTGAGGACAAAGATTCATGGAAAAATCACATGTTTTTATAGCTGAAGGTGCCTCCGTCACAAGACCTCCTGCATTCAATGGTGAAGATTATC
>JAOSBN010130547.1:0-29307 GCA_027563595.1 Erythroxylum suave
TAATATATTAAATAATTAATAATAATATTTTATATAATTAATAATAAATTATATATAATTAATAATAAAATAATAAATCTCCTGCAATAATCATTTTAATATAAGGGGTATAATAGTCATTTATTATACATTACATTCCATTCCATTCATCTTCCAAACAACATTTCACTACATTACATTATGAACTCTTCCATTCCCTTCTAACCAATGTTTCATTGTATTATATTCCATTCCCTCCTAAACAATGTTTCAACATAATTACATTAAATACAGTCAAAGCTTCCTTCTTGTATTTTTACATCACTTTAGCCATAGAATACTCTTCTTAACTGTATAAATATATCAGATTATATTCAATGGAAATTAGTTGATTGATCATTAAATAATATGGTATCAGAGCTCATGTGGGCTAACGCCAAAACTCTTTCTTTTTCCTTCTCCTTCAGAAACTGTCGATCATCTCCTTCCCATAGAATCAACCACAAAAATCCAAAAATCTTCTTCTGGTCGTCATTCCCTAATTCCTAAAATCCAAAATTTACTTCCCCATCACCATCATATCGGCGTCCTAGTCCTCTCCCATCACCACTAGCCCCTCTCTTGTTCAACCAACAATACCAAATGCCACAGATCCATCCCACCCTCTTATCGTGTTAAACATCTCTCCTTCCAGCATTAAACTAAACCCAACAAACTGCCTTGCATGGAAACTCCATTTTTGATCCATGCTAGTTGGTTATGGACTGGAGGGTTATGTTACTGGCAAAATCTTGCCGCCTCCCTCCCCTATTGCAAGTGGTGATATGTCTACCAACCCCAGCCCTGAGTATCAGACTTGGGAGAGACAAGATCAACTCATTCTCAGTGCTCTCGTAGCATCTCTTACACTTACAGTAGCATCGCAATCAACTCATTCTCAGTGCTCTCGTAGCATCTTTTACACTTACAGTAGCTTCACAAATTTACAGGGCCACTACTTCACGAGAAGCTTGGTCCATCTTGGAGACTACTTATGCTCGTCCTTCACGGGGGCATATAAAACAAATCAAAGAACAACTTAAGCGTCCAGTGCAAGGCTCACAAACCATATCCGAATATATGCAATTTATTCGGACACGGGCTGATCAATTGGTGATTTTGGGAAATCCACTAGAAGAGGAAGATTTGATTGACAAAGTTCTTGACAGACTTGACCCTGCCTACAAGTCCATTGTTGATGCCGTTAATGCCCGTGACACCCCTATTTCATTTGATGAACTTCACGAAAAATTGCTGAATCGTGAGATCATGGTGCGTGGCTCTCTTCCCCAACAGTTACAATCACTACCTGCTGCTGCTCACCTCACATCCACAGGCCCTCATCTGAAGCAATGGCATCCTCAAAATGTCGCTACCCCTTCTCCGCAATAGCGGTCACTAATTGGTTCAAACCAGCGCTCGCCACGACCATTCTTGGGGTTTTGCTAGGGGTTCAGGGTGTAAGGACACTGCATCAAATAGTGCCCTCAGTACCGATATATGTTCGTGACCCCAGCCACTGGTTCGACACTTTCTAGTCCTTGTCCGAATGGCCCACGTTCTGCAACCCCTTGACAGTCTACTCTTTGGCAGCCTAGAGCAAATTATTCGACTGTTCCTATAAACCTGGAGCCAACCTGGCTTCTTGACAGCGAAGCAACACACCATGTTACCCGTGATCTTGAGAATCTCTCTTTCCACACTCCATATGAGGCAAATGACGAAGTAACGATTGGTGATGGATCTGGCCTGCACATTTCACACACTAGTTCTACCACTTTACCTTCATCTACCCGTTCTCTTTCTCTTACTAATATTTTACATGTTCCTAATATGCAGAAAAACTTAATTTCCGTATCTCGACTTTGCACTACAAATAATATTTTAGTTGAATTCCTACCCTCTGGGTTTGTTGTGAAGGATCTGAGCTCAGGGGCCAAACTGTTGACCAGGCCAACCAAGAACGAAGTTTATGAATTGCTAAGCACTACCTTTGTCCGCTCCCCCTAGTTATGTTTTCCAGTGCCAAGTCCACTGCCAGTGACTGGCATCATCGTCTAGGTCACCCTAGTCCCATTGTGTCAAGTCATGTTATTTCTCGCTTTAAATTGCCCATGTCGGGTTCTCTTTTTAGCCTTCCTTGCAATGCCTGTCACTGTAATAAAAGCCATCGGCTTCCTTTCGCTTTATCTACTATTGAATCCAGTCGTTCACTAGAAATTGTGTTTTCCGATGTTTGGACCTCCCCTGTTCTCTCCCTTGACAAGTTCAAATACTATATAATTTTCGTTGACCACTTCACGAAATATATGTGGTTTTATCCATTGAAATTAAAATCAGATGTTCATGTTGTCTTCATGCGCTTCAAGGCGCTTGTTGAAAACTACTTCGACCTAAAACTCAAAACTCTCTATTCTGATAATGGTGGAGAGTATCTCGCCTTATCCTCCTTTCTTGCCACAAAGGGCATCACGCACCTTACTACACCTCCTCATACACCAGAACACAATGGCTACTTTGAACGCCAACATCGACACATTATCGAAACCGGTCTTGCACTTTTTACATATGCTTCTGTTCCGACTGTTTACTGGCCCTATGCCTTTGCCACAACAGTCTATCTCATTAACCGCCTTCCCACACCTACTCTCAACATGAACTCCCCCTTTGAAAAACTATTCCACAAGTCACCGAATTACACAAAATTATGAACATTTGGTTGTCTCTGTTATCCATGGTTGCATCCGTACATATCTCATAAACTTGAATCTCGGTCACTTCCTTGTGTATTTCTTGGGTACTCCACTACACAGAGTGCATACCTCTGTCTTGATCCCTCCACCTCACGGATATACACTTCTTAGCATGTCAAATTTGTCGAGACTTTCTTTCCCTTTCAAACGTCTCACCCTACACTATCTCACTTAGATCCGTCTCGGACTGGCTCCCTCCTATCTATGTCCTTCCCTTATCCCTCATGTTGGCAATTTGACTTTGTCTACATCGGGCCCTAGTAGCAACCATGCCCCTGTCGGCCCAGTTTTGTCTCAACACTCTCCTACCTCCACCTCCTCCCCTTCACCTTTACTCCCGCCACCTATAACCATACTCCCCTCTCACTCCACTTCCTAATCCACCTCAACCACCAACAAATAACCACCCCATGATTACCAGATCCAAGAACAACATCTATAAACCCACTTAAAAGTTAACCCCTACAACTAATTTACAACATACCTCGGACATTGAACCCACATGTGTGACACAGGCCCTTAAAGATCCGAAATGGCGTCAGGCCATATTAGAAGAATTTGATGCCTTGGTTTGTAATGGTACTTGGGATTTGGTGCTTGCTGATAGAGCTCCAAATCTAGTAGGGTGCAAATGGGTCTTTAAAATTAAACGGTTACTTGATGGCTCTATTGACAGGTTCAAAGCCCGTTTTGTGGCTAAGGGTTTTCATCAACGCCTAGAAGTAGACTATCATAATACATTCAGTCCAGTGGTTAAACCCACAACCATCCGAGTTATTCTTACCATTGCAATGAGCAGAGGGTGGTCATTACGACAACTTGATGTCAACAATGCTTTTTTACAGGGCCACTTACATGAAGATGTTTATATGATCCAACCACAGGGGTTCATTGACAAGGGTTGTCCTACACATGTCTGTAAGTTGCGAAAGGCAACCTATGGTCTCAAACAGGCTCCCTGAGCCTGGTATTCTAAACTTCGATAGTTCCTTCTTACTTAGGGTTTCATCAACTCTCAAGCGGACACTTCTTTATTTATCTTCAACAAGAGTCACACCTTACTCTATCTACTGATATATGTGGAAGACATCATTATCACTGGGCCTGATCAATCGGCCATGCTCTGCTTTATCGATGTTCTGGCTGCTTGGTTCTCATTGAAGGACCTTGGTACTCTATCTTATTTTTTTGGGGTTGAAGTTCTTCCTCACTCTAATGGCCTACTGTTGTCTCAGCGCACTTATATTCATAAGTTGCTTCACTGGGCAAATATGTTCGACTGAAAGCCTGTCTTGACACCGCTTACCACAGACTCCCCATTGATGCTTCACTCTGGGGTTTCCTTGGATAATCCTTCTAATTACCGTGCCATCGTTGGTGGCCTCCAATACCTGACTCTCACTCGCCCTGACATTTCCTATGCTATCAATAGATTGTCACAATTCATGCATCGTCCCACTAGTACACATTGGCAAGCTGTCAAAAGACTTCTTCGATATCTTCGGGGCACCATTGATTATGGTATTCTTATCCGTCGTACATCTACACTATCTGTTCATGCCTTTTCTGAGGCAGACTGGGCAGGGAACAAGGATGACTATATATCTACTAGTGCCTATGTTGTGTATCTTGGGTGTAGTCCCATGTCTTGGAGTTCTAAGAAGCAACGCACAGTTTTCAGATCATCTACTGAAGCCGAATACACGGCAGTTGCGTCAACGGCTTCTCAGGTTTGTTGGTTGTGCAACCTTCTTACGGAGCTTGGTGTATACACAAATCATGCTCCCGTGATCTATTGTGACAATGTCGGGGCCACCTACTTGTGCTCCAATCCAGTCTTTCATTCTCGCATGAAACACATTGCGATTGACTTTCATTTTATTCGGGAACAGGTACAATCAGGTAGTCTCCGAGTCACACATGTATCGTCTGTGGATCAACTTGTTGATGCCTTGACAAAGCCTCTACCTCGGTCCAAATTTCTCCTTCTTCGTGACAAGATTGGACTCTCCTCTCGGAGCTCCATCTTGAGGGGGCATATAGGAGAAACTTTAACAACACCATAATTACCATCAAAGCATCATCAACATAATTACAGGAGCAATTTCAACCATCAAAATAATTACATTAAATACAGTCAAAGCTTCCTTCTTGTATTTTTACATCACTTCAGCCATAGAATACTCTTCTTAACTGTATAAATATATCAGATTATACTCAATGGAAATCAGTTGATTGACCATTAAATAATAGTTGTATGCTTCAAACTCTTTCCTCTAAATCACACACTTCTCTAACCTCTAATGTGCATTAAAGGCTCTAAACTCTCTTTCTAGATGAAACTTCAAGAGTCTATTGTAAGCCATATTGGACATTTTTTCAATAACCCATTTGAGCTCAAGAGCTTATCTTTAAGTACCCCGATAAACATTCATCCGGTGACCCATTTGAGCCTTAGATGGAGAGTTCAGGTTTTAGAGAGAATTTTCAGATGTAATCAGGATTTTGTGTTAAAATGAAATTCATTAGGATTAAGTTATACTATTTAAGTTTAATTAAGTTTATTAATTTAATTGAAGTTCATTAAATAATTAAAATTAAGAATTTTTTTAAAAATTAATTTGAGTTTCATTAAAAATATGTGGGTTCCATAATGTCATGTGACATACAAATGGCATAATAAGACATAGATAGACATTAAGAAAAAATAAATGATGTGGCGCACAACTTTTAGTAGTTCTATTCATTTAGGGCTTAAACTAAACATTTTGTACATGTCATAATCCATTTTTAGTACTCTAAAATATTAGAGTTTGACCTGTATTTTAGTAAAAAATATTAAGGTTCAAAATGTTCTTTTTATCAATTAAGCTATAATTTTGATATTGTATAGATATAACATAGATAATTTATTTGGAAAAAAATCTTCAATCCTTTTCCATTTCCATTGTACATTAAGCAACATTGAATTACCTCTTGGCAATATCTTTGAACCTTACTAACTTGATATTTGGGGATTGATAAATGCATAGGCAAGAATGTCTTAGAGAAGGGGACGATATGCCTTTTAAGATTGCGTGCCTTTAGGATATGTTTGATTATATGTAAGGTTTTTAATAGAATGGAATGAAATAAAATGAAATGGAATGAATGTGATATTAGAAAATTATTGTTTGGGAGGGATGAAAGGGTTTATAATGTAATATAGTGAAATGTTATTTAGATGAAGAGTTTATAATGTAATATAGTGTAAAGTTGTTTATCTTTTTACATTTCATCCAAAACCTCCCAAATTGAAAGTTTTTTCATTTTTACTACTTAGGATAGAATGATATGTAATATGAAACCCTCCTTTTAGTCTTCTATCTAATTCCATTCCATTTCATTTTAAACCCTTCTCCCAAATAATAGAATAATATTACATTTCATTCTATTCCATTAATAAACCCCCAACCAAACATAGCCTTAAGTTTTTCACTCTCTATCTCTCTCTCTCTTCCCCCTCTCTCTTTCTTTCTTTCTTTATTTCATTTTCCCATCATCGAACCAATCCAACCACGAGAAATTATTTTAAATTTATAACCAATTTATATCACTTGACTTATAACCATAAAATGAGTCCAATCATAAGCTAAATCACATTATCGGTCGAGCTAGTATTTGGGCAACCCTATTATTACCAAACCTTTGATAGGATTTTATCATCAGTCCATTAACTTTAAGTTGAGCTTGCTTGATTCCTCCACATTACGGGGGTATTGAAGGATGATGAAGGTTACTAAAGCCACAAGATTTTTGTAGTATTAGTTATCACAATTATAGAGTAGTAAACTTAATTAGTTAATTTCTACTAATAGTAGTTACGTGAGTTTGCTACTAATTTTTATTAATCTAATATAGGAACACAAAATTTTCACCTTTATAAATAACTAAAAAATATTATAGAATAAAAGAACTTTTCTCTAAAATTAATAAAGATGATTTTAATTTTTTTTATTTCAACAAGCTAATTGCTTGTGTACATTAAGAGGAAAGTTCATTAAGAACTTATGTAGGCAAGAAATTTTAAAGGTTAACATCCATTGAGGATGGAAAACTTTATGAACAATAGTTTTTAAGAGAATAGAGCAAATGTATTGGAGTAAATCAATCAGTTAGACATGTTGTAGTTAATTTATCACTAACTTAAAATTATAGATAAGATATAACAAAATTTATATTGTAGTTAAAGTAAATCAATTAATTAGACATGTTGCAATTAATTTATCACTAACTTAAAATAATAACCATACGTCTATGTATGGAACACACAATATTGTTAAATGAGAAAACAAAAGAAAATTTAATGAGGAGATTAATGAGTAATAATTAGTGAATCATAAGAAATGATAAGGATGCTTTGTCTCAACTTCAGTGTATGTAACATTATACAAAAATTTTTGGATCTTGGTTGAATACTTCATAAATTCTCACTTTTAAGATAATATGCATATGCATATGCATATCTCACCCATAATGTTTGTTTGTCTTTTAAAAGCCTTCATATCTTTTAAGTCATAAGCACCTGCAATCACTTCGAGACCTCCCTTATCTTTTAATTAACATACTTCAAATTAAGCTACTTTTGTTATTGAATTTTTTTAATATTATCTTTAGACCCAAAAAATTTGCTAAAGATATAAT
Source organism: Erythroxylum suave (assembly GCA_027563595.1). NCBI lineage: Eukaryota > Viridiplantae > Streptophyta > Magnoliopsida > Malpighiales > Erythroxylaceae > Erythroxylum > Erythroxylum suave. Next base: position 7,455 of record JAOSBN010130547.1, read on the forward strand.
CAATGACTTTAATTAGGTTTCTTGGGAACCATATATAAGATGATCAGTACACCTAAATGTTACTGAGCATAAAGTTAACTAGTTGGACTCTTCCAACTATATAGTGGCTTTTGTTACACCGATTATGAATTCTCTAGTGGATCCTCTAAATTAATGTTTGAAAATCCTTGAAAGAAGTTTTGTTTGTAGATACCGGAATTCCAAGATAAGTAAATGAAGTTGACATAGCTTTCAAATTAGTAATATAAGAAAACTAGTTACATTGGTAAAAGCATTTCCAAAAAGGAACATATAACTTTTGCCTTTATTGATAGATAACCCAAAATACTTTCAAATGTGCTTAGGGCACTTAAAAATTTTGTTTTTGTTTTGGAAAATAAGATTAAATCAATAGCTTTGGACTTGCCATGGTCGTCCTTAGTAGAACTAGGGACAAAATGGTGCTTAAATGACAGATCATGGATGGACAGATTAGGCCATAGGTATCTATTGGTAGAACTAGGGACAAAATGGTGCTTAAATGACAGACCATGGATGGACAGATTAGGCCATGGGTATCTATTGGTAGAACTAGGGACAAAATGGTGCTTAAATGACAGACCATGGATGGCCAGATTAGGCCACGGGTATGTATTGGTTAGAGCATATGCATAGTAGCTCTAAACTTAGCTAACTTTCTCCTTTGGATGAAGATCATTGGTGATGTGGCAAGGTTTGTGGGATGAATCATCAAATAAATGGTAGGACATGGAAACAACGTGGATTAGGTGTCTTTTCTTCATTTATCACATGTTCCTTTTACCTAGAAGTGGGTTAGTGGTAAGATATGTAAACCACCCACTAAAGTAGTGCCTAAAGTGGTTAGGGATGTTAACCACCAACTAAGTTAATGACTTAGTAGCCTTATGCCCACTTTCTTGTATGCTTGCCCAATAAGTCTCCAAAGGCCTATAAATACTTCATTTGAGCAAAAGCTTCATTACTTAAAGATTTGCATCCTTATATATCAATTGAGAGTAATATAAAGGTTGGCAATTTTAATATAAAAGCTTTGTGAATCTTTCTCTTCTTATTACTATCCATTTTCTGGTTTTTAGCTTAGTGAATCTCATTAGTTTGCTTTATCTTTAATGTGAAACACCTTAAACAAGAGAGATGTGGTAAGGTTAAGTTGAATTGAGATGTTCAACTACCATGCTTAGACTTTGGCTCATTTTGAGAATGGAATTGGAGTTCCTTACAAAGTCTTTGTAATAGTTGGTATCAGAGTTGTGTTGGTGATTCAATGGCAAGTGGCAGTAATCTTCATAAGCATATTACACAAGTGGAAATGCTCTCATTGATTCTTTACCCTTGGGTGAATAAGATGTCCTTTCTTTATGTATCATGTTTTGAAGCTTTAAAGAGATAAATCTATGCATAATAGGATAGATAGGGACAACTTGATTAAAGCATGAGAGGAAACAAATTTTGAGATCATAATCCTTAAGTGTGTAGTTGTAACTCGAGATACGGGATAAGCTAAAAGCATTATGTTTAAGGTTTGAGAACACAAAATTTTGAGGGCATTCAGAATGTTAAGGAACTTGAGAACTTCTTGCTAGATGTGTAATATTTTGCAGCTACTAAGGTACCAAAAGCAAAAAAAGTGAATTACGGTACCAAAAGCAAAAAAAAGTGAACATTATGACAATGTATCTTGATAAAGATGCAAAATTGTTATGGAGAACTCAAACCTCTACTAAAATTAATGTTGGGCATCCTCTTATGGATTTACGAGAGAGGATGAAAAAGAAGCTAAATAATCAATTTCTTCCCAACAACATTTAGTGGCTTAAGAGAGACGCCTTGAAGCAGTTGAAGAAAGATAGTTCAGTAAGCGATTGTGTTTATAAATTTATTTCTTTAATGCTTGATATTGAAAATATGATAGATGAGGAAAAACTATTCAACTTTATATTAGGTTTACAACCTTGAGCATAAATGGAGTTACAAAGTCAAAATGTCAAGGATGTGGTTGGTGTTATTGCAGTTGTAGATGCTTTGTTAGATTTTATAGTGCGTAAGTAAAACCAAAGCCTCTTCCTCTTCTCAAAATTTAGAAGTAACTCACTGAGAGAAGAAAGAAGAAGAAAGACCAAGGCGAGAAAAGGAGAATAATCATAAAAGGAATCTAAATAAGCTAGACAACCTAAGTAAGGTGATACATCTTTCAAGAAAAGTGATGGTTATGGCCCTCATTATGCCTATGATTGCGTAAGAAAGGAGAAGTTGAATGCATTGATAGCAAATGTAGACTTATCCTTGGCGACTCTTGCACGGATCTCCTCGCCAATTTCCAATCACGTCTATAAGCATCATATAGCTTATTCGTATTTTTTCACCTTTTACAGGAAGGGTTAAGTATGAAGTACTAACTCTATTAGAGCTTAAGCCTATTTATAATAAGTTTTGGATATTATAGTAATTTGACCAAAATTAAATTCTAATTTCAATTAAAATTTAATTAGAATTACAAATAATTCTAACTAAATACCAATTATGCCCAAATAAAATCCAATATCTCATATTGATCCTTATTTATTAAATATCTCATATTCAATCATAAAGTTTCTCAAACTTTGCAGTCAAGTCCAACTTGATTAAATTATCTTTGCTTTCTTCAACCTATTTTTTTTGTGAGACCCATTAGGTTCCCAAATTTGTTGGCAATAGTTATAAATTATAATTCTAATTCATAGTTAGAATTTAATTTATCTTTAATTTTTCAATTAAATAATTCATAATCATAGATGAAGATTGACTTTTAATAACACCTCATGACTGCCCAAATATTTAGGAATGTCAAAGTGTTTTGACTAACCTCTTTGTGCATGATATTTTTTCCATATAATTCAATTCTTTTATTATACAATGTTTCGATTAGATATAGATTATGGAATTAATTTCTACTATACATTAAGTCCAACCATATTAGTTCTTTACCACTAATTATCGTTACAATTAATGAGATTTATGAACAATTTACAAAACATCATTCCACCTTGGCCAAGGATTTCCTAAATCAATATTAATTGAGAACAAGAGAACATTCTCCTTAATTACTTTTGGGTGATGAATCCTATCTTGATCACGTAATAACCTTCATATAGTTCATGTTACATCCAATAACTACCGACTGATTAACTTACAATTAGAATAGGTCATGAGTAGTATCAAAACAAAGCAATCCCTATACAAATAACTTTGGAGACCTTAAATCACAAGATCACTTATACAAATATCACAATGAGAATTTTCATAGATATATAAGTAATGTTGCAAATGGATTCATATCAGGTCAGTTCAATAAACTTCTTCTTTAACAAAAACCCACACGTTTATTTAAGTATCTCCATATTTTACTCTATGAGATCAACTACTTCCTTTATAAGGAAAAACATAATGTGTGATAGTCTTTTCACTTTCTATTAATGTCTAGTCTTAATAGAACAATGGCTAAAACAATTTAGAGATAATACATAAACGCAATATAAATCTCATAATTATAATCTCATTATAATTTAATTTGCAATGTATAATTATCATATAGACTTTATCATATACATCTAAACATGTACAAGATAAAGAATTCCTTGAATAATTGTCACTAAACTACAACCAAACCAATTAGTTGTAGGGAATAAACCAACAACTTAAACTTAATCAATATTAATGTAAATTTTTCATAATTTTATAATTATTAAAATATTATACTAATAATTTTTTTAACTATACTTTCTACATTCAACATTTAAAACTTTGCAAACTAGAAATTTGCAATTTTCGAAATAATGGCATTAATAATGGTAATTAAAGTAGTTGCTTTAGTGGTGGAAGTGAAACATGCTATAGAAGTATGTACAATTATAGGGGGATGTTCAGTACCGATAAAGAATCTAAAATAGAGTTGTCTCATCAGTGTCAGCTACTTGTGCTTCTTTTGGTTAGACGCCCCTACTATACAATCAATAATAGTGAGCCCTTTTTGTATTCTCCACTTTATTCTCAGTAGTTGAAGAAGAATAAGGTAGGGTATGATTACATTTCATCTCCTCTCTCTCCTCTTCTTTTATAGCAAACAAAGCCCCAAAAAGTTTGTACAATCATATTTCAAATCGTGTTCTTCAGGGATTAAATATAGTCATATATTAATCCATGTCTTTAATTATTAGATGTAGAAGAAGACATAATTAGAGAGAGAACTTTTTTATATAAAAAATATGAAAGAGTTGACATAAATTAAAACACAATCATACCTTAAATTATATGCTTTCCAAGAAAGAAATAAAGAGATTCATAACCTAAGACATAAGCATGTCATACCTTATAACCCTCTCTAGAAAGATTTGCAAGGTAGCTTTAGCATTGCGTCATAATTAGTTAGAACTTTCTTACACAAACTGTAATTAAAATATTTCAAGTGATTTTTAGGAAGAAAAGAGAGAGATCTACAAATTTTATATTTTGATGTTGTGTGTTTTCAAGAGATTCATGTCTATATTCCATACCATATTTTCTAATATGATATGTTATCTATTAAGGGAGAGAAAAAAAACCTAGAAGAGCACAGAGCAAATGTTTTTAAGAGAAAAGAAGATTGAAATCATCCTAACAATTTAGAGCTTGCATCAAAATATTAAGATTTAACCTATAATTCTTTCTATTTTGTGTTTCTTTTGTTTTTTTGAGGTGTTTGTTGTTTTAACATGATGAGTGATTGATTATTTTATATGCATAGATACGAGGGAATCCTAGTATTTTTATTTATATAGATCAATTAGATTTGTTTTTTGAATGGAATTTATACATGAAAATTATGCTTGATTAATTATACTAATAATTAAATCTAATTTGATTTCGCTTTTGTATGATTAAAGAGAATCTGTTTCTGAGTGGAATACAACGTAGAAATTAAGAGTTGAATAGGTGCTAAAGATAAACATAGATGATCTCTTTGGTGTTAGGGTGAAATATTTCATGAGATTCACAAATCTTAATGCAATCAAAGGAGAGTTAGCTTAGTAGGCATATGAGTCAACTAATCAAAGAGTGGTGGTTATAGCTCAAAAAAGTGCAATTTAAAATCTAGAAAATTATATTAGTCTGAACAAGATATCCAATCTAAATTAATCAGATCACAAAATAAAGTTTTATAAATGAAGTACTTATTTGAACACTTATTTATGATTTAATTCTCTATTTTATAAACTTTTTTTATCTTTGATTTAATTGGCTATTCTCTTAATTATATTTTATTTTATGTTTTCTCATTTCATAATTCTCTCTTATTAATAGTTTTTAGACTAGTTAATAGTTTTAGGATTTTGTAGATTTACAATACTTCGTGAGTGACTTGACTTATACTTACCATTATATTTCTTACTAATAATAGGCGTACTAACCTTAGTTGTGGGCGATGGATTAGTAATGATGAAAAATTAAGTGTCATAACAAATCTTAAGTATTCAAGGTTTTTTGTTAAGTGTGAATTGCATCATGTTTTAGGACTTAGTTTGATATGTGCACATCTATTAATTCAATCATTTAGTATGTATTTAGGTTAGAATTGTGTTAGTTTGTTAATTATTTGTGTTTTAAGTTTATGAGTTAATATAAGTCTTTGAGCATAAATATTATATTTTTGAGGTACCTTGATATGTTTGCTAGTGTTTCAGGGTCAACATCGAAGAAAGAAGAAGTTTTGGAGACATTCGGGGTGAAACAACGACCTATGATCATGACACCTTGACCACAATTGTGACAGAAGCACCAGAGTTAGCCCACAATCGTGGCTTGCGTGCCACAATTGTGACATAAGCCTAAGGAACAACCCACAATCATGACAAAAGGTTCGGATGTAGCCCACGATCGTGGTTTATGATAGGTAGACGTGCAAATACTAAAAAATGTCAAAATTTAAGGAATTTTTCAGAGCTTTTGGACCTCGAAAAAACCCTAGGGTTGCTTAGAACACAAAGGATATTTAAAGAATAAGAAAAAGAGGAAGAAGGGGGAAGCTTTTGCATCAGCCCCTTTGAGAAACCCTAGAGAGAATTCATTGAGAGATTGGGGAAAAGAAGAAGGAAGAGAGAAGAGGAGAAGAAGCTGACTCGACGTACTTCCCATATTAGGAGGTTTCCCGACATTGTTACCTCCCGTCCTCCATTTCGATTGTATTTCATGTTTAGTTTTAGTTTTATCATTATATAAAATTGGATTGAATAGTTGATGATAGAATCTTAAATGTTAAGGATGTTCTAAACTTACCTTCGGAGTTTTATTCTTAAATTAATGAAATCTGATTGTTTATGTGTTTATTGGATTTATTGTGATTTAATTCTATGATTGCATAGTTCGATAATAAAATGAAAGTGTGAATTAGATTAAAAATGATTAAATTGGGCTAATGAGAGTTAGGAGATTTAGTAAAAATTAGAATCAAATCAAATCGGGAAATTGTGCGAAGAGAGATCTTGCATAGTGTTCTGATAGTTTATTAGAGAACTTCAAAACTAATTAAGGTTTTAGATAGGTTGTAAATTAAGAGATTGTGACCTCCATAATCTGATTAGGGTTTATGATTTAGGGTTAATAGTTATAATTTGAAAGGCAGTAATCAATCCTAGTGGGATTGACACCTTAGGTACTACTCTAACAAATAATGCACTTACAGATTATTGAGGTTTATTTGTTAAAACTTACACACAACAAACACCCGATCAAGTTTTTGGCATCGTTATAGGGGACGCAATTAGTTTAATTCTTGTAGTCTAAGACTTTTTCACTATTTTTTGTGTTTTAAAAAATTAGGCATAAGGTAGACAACATATTAACTTGGATATCACTAGACAACAATGGGGAATCTCAAGAGTTTAATGCTAAGAAAAGATAAAAAGAACAATAATGGAGGATGCATAATATAGGGAGTATATTATAGGGAGCACTCTTGTGGATTTCAATGAGCCCCAAATTAGCCAGGGAAATCGTCATCCTTATATGAACCAATATACTTTAGGGTGGCAAAACCATTCAAATTTCTATTAGTCCAATAGTACAAGTACTTATAGGAGACATCAAGACCTATTTGAATTTCAACAAGATGAGTCTAGTTCATGGGATTCCAAATTGGACAAAATCATGGAAAAGCTAACAAACATGGAAGAGAAACAAAAGAGACTGGAAGAGCAATTTGATCGAATGGAAAATCATACCGCTTTTATTTACAACTTAGAGATTTATGTAAGATAGCTTCCCATGAATTTTAAAAGAGAAGTGTGGAAGACTTTTTGAGAAATATGGAATTATATCGATGAGAGCAATACGAGGCTATCACATTTAGAAATGAGGAAGAACAAGACGACCTAGTAGAAGACTATGCTGATCCCTATCTTGTAGAAGACTAAGAGACGAGGACAAAGGATAAAGAGAAGAATGACAACTCTCTCTATTATTCTTTAGATCTTGGTATACCATGCTTCAACATCGAAAAGACTTGGGTAGTTTTCCATGAAGAGAATCTCACCATTTGTATTACTGATGATCAAGTGACATTTAATATGAATGATGTATTAAAGAATTCAGAGGAGGGCGATGCATTTAGAAAAAAAAATGTTGTGTTAAAATCTTTGAAGGAATGAGAGGATGAAGAATAGATGACAATGAACATCAAGTTTGAAGAAGCTATGGAAGTCTCTATTCAAGAAGCTAAATAAGAAGCGGAGATGAAGGCAAATGAGGAAGAACCAAGAAGAGAACAACTTACCCTCTTACCAGGCAAACTATTGTATTCTATGAAAGATTTAAGGAGTTTTGTTATTCCTATTTTGTTAACAATTCACTCGAAAAAGGACATTACTGAGCTTAATTGATTTTCATAATGTTATCAATATTGTCCTTCTAATTATTTAGCAATTTCTGGCTTACATATAGGTTACAAAACTGATGTTGAATGAAAAAGGTGGAAGCAAGCCGCTTATAATTAATCCCAGCTGAATTTCCAAGGATAAAGGGTAAAACTACTGAATTTAAAAAAAGCGTTGAATGGGAGGCAACCCATGGATTGTTAATTCCATGTTATTTCCTTTGATTTTTAGATAGTTTGAATTCTGTCGTTACGTTATTTTGTTTCTAAATAAGGTTAGGGAGGCATAGGACTTCGACATAAGTTAGATGATCGAGGAAGTAAGCAAAAGAGAGGTGAAAGAGCTATAAAGGGTTAGGAAGTGATGTCGGAAATGTGGAGAAGGATGAAAGAAGAGAAAAATTAGAAAATGGTGGAAATATTGCTGGCCACAATCGTATCCTATAGCAGGGTAAACTTGTCTCACTCGATTTTCATTTTAAATCTTACCATTTTACCTTTCATTCACCTATATATTCATTTTTTACTACACTTTTTCACTCACTTTCTTTTTTACTTTATCTCTCTAAGTTAGAATCTCCAATCACTCTCATTTCTCTCTAACCAAATGCCAAAATTTCACTTTATTCCAACTTTTACCTACTTGCAAGCCAGTATGTTGTGCATTAAGCAATAAACATAGTACGATCAATCATCAGGATGAAAACAAGTCTTGGGATGAGGGTGAAGGAACAAGGCGGTGGATTTCGGAGCACCCTTCCCAATCTACACAGAGGAGGAAGGTATTTGTTTTCAATCCCTTAATGTTAAACAAATAGTAGTCTCAAAATATTTTGATTTTGATTCGCTTAATAGGTTAGAATTGTAGGATAGGATAGAGAACGTAGCAGAAAGAATTCAGTGAGTAAGTTTTATACACTTCCAATATCCTGTCGATCAAGAACTCACTTTTGAATTCTTTACTTCCCTTTATTACGAACCTAGTAACCCTAAAGAAATGTGGTTTAGGTTGCAGGGACGAAATTATGAGCTGAACATTAAAATCATGTGTGATATTTACAATTCCCCTAGCCTTCCATTATTGATCAACATAATGATTTTCATGCTTCTCGCTATTGGAATGAGCTCAGTGGGTTAGAGCGATTTGACGCTAAAAATACCCACAACATCATAAAAACTCATAAGCACTTGTTATTACATAAATTCATGTATCAAATGATTTTTAACAAATCAAAAACCAACAAGTGCTCAACAAAGGAACTTTTCCTATTATAATGTATGGATCACAACATCCCAATATGCACCTCAACATATGTACGTTATTGTTGCAAGTCTACATAAGAGGAGTAATAATTTGGGTATGGGGTACTTGGTTTCTACCATTGTTGAGTATTATAGCGTGGACTCTAGTGGTTTAACTATCCACCTCTCGAATTTTCTAAATCATCATCATTTGGGGCATTCTGAAATCCTTAAGTCCCATAACATGGAACTTTGGGACATCAGCCAAAAGTCTCATGTGAAGATCGAGGCTAGTAAGGTGAGTTTGAACACAACACCGCCTCAGCATGCAAAAGAGGACTCAACTAGTAAGGAGTCCGAAGAGGAAGAAGACACAGACAAACCGGGCTGGAAGAAAGTGCTTAATACAATCTCCGTGAACACCAACCTAATTACAAATACACTTGTCGAGAACTCTACAAGGATGAAGGAGATGGCCCGAACATAACGACATCAGAGCCGAGATATACGTCGTATTCATTGATACTTCGAGGCTCAAGGAGTCTAATTACTACCTCCAACACCACCTCCGCTTCCATCATCATGAGACTTTGTTTCTTACCCTTTTCTTTAAATTTTAGTTTTACTTTAATTTATGTTTCTTCTTGCCATATGTGTTTGTTTGCCTCCTTCTTATATTTAGGACAATGTGTTGTTCAAGTGTGGGGAGGGTTATGTGCTTTGTTTTGAGTGTAAATTTTGCATATTGTATGATAATTTGTTTAGGATTCATATTGTGAATTGTGTGAATGCGTCGATGGCTTAGATAGATTGAAATTGATTTAATTTTAAATATAGTCTATTAGGTTGTGAAGAGTCATTAGCTCGCGAAATTGAATTAGGTTCTTTGGCTAAATATGCAAGTTAATTAAGATTTAGTGTTAGTTTATCACCCTCTAAATTATCACATTCATTTATAGTTTTTGGCCTTTCAACTTAGGTAACTTTGCTAGTATTTTTTTTCACGAAAACAAAAAGCTTAAGAAACAAGGTAGGCAAAAAAAAGTGTTTGTCAATTTTAAATAAATAACTATTCTGCTAGCCTTCGAGTTATGAATAGAGTTAGTAGGCAGTTAAGAACATGATGTAGCCAAGTAATTGGATCGACACGCATCACAGGTGTGTGCCTTCGCATCAAAAGGCTATAATGACATTCCAACTAAGCAATTTAATAAAAACATGGCTTAGTTGAGTAACCGGATTGATATTTGTCACCAATGTTTTCCTCTGTGTAAAAGACTAGGTCTATGTCCACAAAAAATAAAAATAAATAAATAAATAAATATTTTTTAATTTTCTAATAAAAACTTACTAAATTTGTAAATAGCTTGACTATTCATAAAACGTACTTAGGAGTAGTTACAGAGTTTGAATGACCAAATAATAATTAACGTGTGTGTACAATTGAAAAGGGTGAATAATTTGACAGTTGGGTCTTGAATAATATGCATGTTTAATGATTTGGAATAACTTGAATGATTGTGTTTTAAGTTAAATTTATTTTATGAAGTTGAAGCCATTGTCTCATTATTGCATCATGTGCTGTGTGATTTTTGTGTGATCGTTGTTTTGGTTGCTTGAGGACAAGAAAACATTTAAGTACAGGAATATTGATAAGTGTGAATTGCATCGTGTTTTAAGGCTTAGTTTGATATGTGTTTAGCGATTAATTCAATCAGTTAGTGTATATTTAGATTACAATTGTGTTAGTTTATTAACTATTTGTGTTTTAAGTATTTTATAGGTTAGTACAAGTTTTTGAGCTTAAATATTATACTTTTGAGGTACCTTGATGTGTTTGCTAGTGTTTCAGGGTCAATATCGAAGAACGAAGTAGTTTTGGAGAGAACCTGGGCTGCCATGATGGCCCACGATTATGGCCTACATACTACAATCGTGACAGAAGGCTCAGATATGAGCCGCAATCGTAGCCTGCGTGGGCAGACACACAGATGCTTACAAACTTCACATTTCAAAGGACTTTTTAGACCTTTTGGACCCCAAAAAACCCTAATTTTGAGTTATTTTGTCAGATTAGTTGCTCAAGACCTTTGGTCTCTACTCGAACCTAATGAAAAAAATGAGATCACTTATTATGGACTTGTTGAAAATGATTCTGATCTAGTTTATGGCCTATTAGAAGTAGAAGGCACTGGTGGAATCCTTATAGATAAAAAAAAGGGAATACTTATTTATTAGAATTCAGTACCAAGTCTTGTGTGAATTGTGAAATATATTTTTTGTTTTTATTGCAACACTTTTTTAAAAAAGTTTTTATTGAACTAAGAAAAAAGGGGGAAGGACCTTACAACTCGTCATATTTGGTTTAGTATTGCTACTGCACATAACTTTGAGAGTTATGATGATATTACGGAGGAACGTCTTTATAAAATATTTTTGCTTCTCACTTTGGGCAATTAGCAAATTTCTTCAATTTCATATTGAATTCAATTGTAGGAATATGATAATCCTTTTTCATAAATTATTATATTATAATAGACAACAACCTGTTGAATTCACATTTTACTTGGTTGATAGTAAACAATTTTAAAGCGATAAGAAAAATATAAAAGACTATTTAAAGAATAACAAGTGAAGAAAAGAGGGAGTTTTTTCATGCAGCCACACTTGAAACCCTAAAGAGAGAATATCGAGAGAGAGAAAGAAGAAGGAAGAGGAAGATAAAGCTGACTTAACTTGCTTCCTAGATCAGGAGCTTTTCCGACATTGTTGCCTTCCATTGTCTATTCCAAGTCTTTATTTCCTGCTCATTTTATTTATGAATAGAATTGATGATAAGATTTGGAATATTGATGTTCTTCCAATCTCTTTTTTGGGATTTTAATTTGATTTAATGTTATCTAAGTTGATTTTTTGTTATTTGAATTGGGTATTGAGATTTTTTGCATTTCTTGCATAATTCGGTAATAAAGTAAGAGGGTGAACCGAATAAAAAATGATTGGATTAGATTAATAAGAGTTAGGTGATTCAATAGAACCCGTAGCTAATTAGATCAGTAATTGTGCAGAGAGAGATCCCATGTAAGAGCCGATAGTTTATTAGAGTGCTTTAGATTTAATTAGGATTGTGAGCCTTTTGTTAAATGAGAGATTACAAATTTCATAATCCAATTAGGTTTTACAAATTAGTTCAATAGTTATAACTCGAGAGATAGTAATAAGCCTTAGGATCGTCTAGAACTGATGCCCCATTAACACATAATTGACTAGGTTAGCATTAATGATTGGTAAAGACCCCTTTCTTATAACTTGGTTAATTTCTCTTGATTGATTTCCATTGTGTTTGTGCATTGCTTAAAATTTCATTTCTTTTTGTGTGAATTTCTGAATTACAACTCTTTCCATTCAATTTCTCAAATTTGTTTTTCTTGTGAACTTTATTTGCGTTATTTCAATTTCCTTAGCTTTAGATAACATAGAATTAGATTAGTCTCCATCCTCGTGGGAATTACTTTAATTGGGTTCAATTCTTATTGATTGGATGTTAAAAAAATTTAATGGGTTTAAAATCTTTAATGCCCATTAATTTCTAAAAAGGGCATTTTAGTCCAATAATTTGAGATTACCCAAATTCTATTCAAACAATCTCCGTTTAGACCTATTTTAGTTCCTATGGACTTCGATCCTAATTTCGAAGCTTTTCATCGTATTTTGAAATTGTTCAGTAACTTTTTTCGTTGTCCAAAAGAATTTTTGGATTGAATATGCAAATCACTAAATGTCACCAAAATCATTTAGATTTCATTTAAAAGTGTCACCTAAATCATCAAAGCACATATTAAGGCTTTTAAAACTCATTCGGACTCATTTTGTAGCTTTTCAAAGTTTTCAGAATTTTTTTGAAAAATTTTCGATCGAATCGAGAGCCATCTCTGATCTATCCATGACCTCCGTTATAATTTCAATAATACATTTAAATGCTTAAATTATTCTATTACACTGTAAAAGAGCATACTCTATAAAATACATGTATAATATGTTACACAGTACATTAATCCAACTAGAATATTACAAGTTCTCCCCTCCTTATAGAAGTTTCATCCTTGAAAATTTAAACAAACATAGTGATCTTAAAAATATGGATATTAACTTCGTATACATTATTCGTGATTCTACTTTGTCAATCACCTCATAAGGAACAACATATCATGGACTTAGCTTACCACATTGTCTAAAACAGGCCATTCCTTTCCATAATGATGTTTAAAAAAATTCATTGATTTTTCAACTTCAAACTCCAAATTCTTACTCTATTTGCAAATTGTCAATTTTAGGTACTATCGCTTTTAACTCACATACTTTTAATCTTAGTTATGGTAATTTGAACTAGTTCACTCCAACTAATTTTCTTTCACCCATCTCATCCTCATAAATCAATGCTCTATGTAACTATATACTTTTAATCACTTATTTTGGATATTTAGAAAATGAGAAAATTTTGTAATTTGATACTTTATCTCTCATATACTATCATATCTGCTTATATTTTATGAAATTTCTACCATCAAATCCTTCGTAATATGTTTCCACTTCCATTCTTGAATAGGGAGTGGCTGAGTAATTTTTTTTGTTAGTTCTTTAACTCTTAGCCCTAATTTATTGATTTAATAAGCTTTTGAACATATACTTTGCTACCACCCTTTTTCCTACCTTTTTTTTTTAATCACAATGCACTTTTAAGGTATGATGCCTCTTTGTGTTTTTCAGATGCATAGCACACAATGGTGGGTGACTTAATATAGAATTTCTTTCTTAAGTGTAGCCAAGTCTAATACACACCATTCTTGACCTTGGCATCAATGTAATGTTAACTCTTAATAAAAGTTCCTCAAATTTTGCAACTTATCTCCACATGAAACTTCTTTGTCGAAATCATTGCTCACTAATAATCAGTTTTGTCACAACCTTGCTAACATAACCATACATAAAAAACACTATCAATATTCAAATCTACTTAAATTACTACTAATGAAACTTTTACTTGGGGTTCTATACAAAAAACTTATTCTGATATATTTCTGAACAATAAACAATTCATTTCTCATTGTCTCTAATTGTCTCTAATTATAAGCAAAACTCAATAATATTTTTCTTGTATTTCTTATGTCTTATATAGACTCCTTAACTTTCGAATATCAAATCCATAACCTCAGATGAAATATTTATTGTACCTTTTTCATTTCCCATCATACTCTTTGGAAGCAAGTCAATCATTTAAGATCATATCTTAAGACACTAACATAATGTCCTATCCATATAAAAGCCATTCAATTACTTGGATTTCAAATTTTACTAACTCATAACGCAATTTTAAGCTTATCAAACCTCAATATCTCCAAACAGGGAGTATACCACACACTTCCACTATGCCATTTTGATGTTTAATAAAGATATATTTACTTGTCCATTTCTAATACTTCAACACACTTACGTGATTTCAGGTACCCCAGAACTCAATCTAGGACTTTATTAGTTACCAATTTTTTTTAACCATCCAAAATCTCCATGTCATACTTGTTCAAAAGTCTCATACATAATTCTTATCATTCTCCCAATCGCAAATTACAATTATCTATAAAATAATAGCTATAAATTCTAATGAGACAATTCTCCATTATGGATCAAAACTTATTACTAACATTTCCTTGAAAATTTTACCACCATTTCACTCTCTTGATTGTCAAGAAATAAAACAATTGAATTAAATCAAAAGAAACTCAAAATAATGAATTTTCAATACTTAGAATCAATATACTAATATACACATAATTGGAAGCTTATATCAAACTGATCATTACTCTAAAAAATATTATTCAATCATCAGTCTTGATTGAAGATTCCACCACAATGTCATCTATAACATTACTATGTACGAGTCCACAAATCACCTTACAATAAGAAATAAACCTAACTTTATAAACAAAATTTTATGCTAAGATTGATATTTGTTCTAATCAATCACTCCATAAGGACATAACATTTAAACATATCAAAAGCCAATTGCCAATTACTTATATCAATAATTAATCCTCAACTAATTCAACTATGATAAGCGATTTCATCCTCCAGGTATATTCACAGATTACCTTTCTAGTATTAAAATGCTGAATAACTTAATAAACTTTTGTAATTATTGAGTCATAGAATTGAATAACTTATATAGTAATCTCTTAGTACTTTTCTAGCTATCATAACTGATATTCTAAGAGATGGAAATATTCTACGTTTCCCTGGGAATTTTATATCTCAGTTCCCTTGCATACAAATCCTAACTTCCTTTAGAAGCAATCCACATTCACAAAATGTACTATTAGTCAGTTTCCTGCCTAGTATGACTTTAAAGTCATAGATATCTAATAAGACCAACTCATTAGAGAGGCTTTAAGTTTAACTACTAAGTAACTACCTCTATAAAAGATCTACACTACTGGCGTAGTTTTAATGAAAGTAGTCATTATCAAATGGCGCTCTAAAAGCTCCAACTTCACACTAATCTATTTGACAAAATCGTTTAACACATATAAGTGTATAAATCTGGGATTGATCTCAAAATATTCATCACCACTGGTACCTATCACTGTACTGGATGTATCCTCAACAACCTGTTAGGTTACTACAATTACCCTAGCCTATGCAAGTGGTTTACTTCCATATTAGCTACACCTTGGCGCTGAGCTCCTGGTGTTTCAGGAGTCTTTGGACACTGTGGGTGTTCTGATTAACCTCTGACTAGATGATATTCCTCATCTCATTCTTTTGCTACCAAGCCATTTAAATTTATTGTTCTTATCCTGAACCAACCAAATTAGGGCATTTTTAGGGTCTCTACTCCTATTAGACAGTTTTGCATCTCACTTACAAATACACTTCATCAAACTTCCTGACATTACTAGGGCCTCCTATGGCTAGTGCATCGCCACTACCCATGTTTGTATTGTTCACTTACGGTAAAAACAAATTCCACCTATGATTTTTCCATTCTTAACTGTTCTGAACAGGTTTAAATCATAAAGAAAAACATTTACTGAACCATCCTTGCGCTCAACCCTCGAGCTAAAGGTACTTCAAATGTTGGAGCCTTTAGTGTGGCTTTAGGACCTATAATGTTTCATCGGTGCATTATGCTATGAACTCAAAGATAAACTATGTAACACCGAATTTTTTTTTGTAAACTCAGATGCATGAAAAATAACAAAACTTTCTGGGATCCCTAGTTCATAAAAACAACGTATAAATACATTATGAAATCATATCATGTATAGAGACAATCCTATTTCAAAACCTCGCTTTGATACCACCTAAAATTACCCATCTTGGAGTTTCCCTTTTCGAACACAAGTAGAGCCCTCTTGGCAACCCCACAATAGCCCTCCAATTGATATCTAACTCAAATGAAGGTTTCCTATAAATCCAAGTTGTTCAACTGTTAAAAAACCTTTTACATTTTAAAAGTTGAAAGCGAGAAAAATAGTGGAAAATTTTTTGAAAATCATTTTATTAAAATTTTCGGTAGCACAATGACTGCATTTTGACATTCCCAAAGTTTGTACAAGCCCTGCAAAATTTCAAAACACTTTTATATTCACACTAATTTCTTAACTACAAATTTTGGACTTCAAGTCCACTCATAAGCAACCCAAACAAATAATTCTCAATGATTGCTACAATAAACTTTAAAAAGCTAAAAACATATTCATGCATTTCATTTAAAAGCCTTTATAAACATCTATTCTTTACATAGACGTACATATCAAAATGGCACAAGGACAGAAACACTCGATGATACAACTAATCCTGTGGTATAGTCCCAATTACTACAACACTTGTATGCATACTTGGGGTGCTTAATTTAAAATCACAAAAATAAGGGTGAGCAAAATGAGCTTAGTGATTGTAACTAGTTTACTAAAAATTAACTTTTTTATAACAATATAACTGAAACATTCTCATATAATTACAAAACTCATGGTAAAGCATTTGTATAACAATTTATTCGTGCATCATGAAATCTAGTAATAGCATAACATTTCGTAAAAAAAAATTCAAAAATTTTGAAATACTATCTAAAATGTTTTCCGACCTTAAACTCATAATATACAAGTTTCCGATTTCCATTTTTTCTCCTTTAACAATAAATAGTGGTGACAATAAGTTTTCTGAAAACTTTTATACTAAAAATAAGTCATCCACTAAAATTATTACTATATGGCACTTATTAAACAACTTTTAAAAATAAATAGTGGTGGCATTATTATCACATGACATTTTTTGCTCAATATAGCCCACCAGTAATTTCTTTACCATATGCTACACTAGGCCTAAAGTCATGGAGTTGGTTCTGCATTGCTTACCTGTGGCCGCTTAATCACTAGCTATAGAGCTGGTTCTACATTGCTTACCCATAATAGGTTAACCACTATAAATATATCAGTATAATAACATATATAAAACTTAGCAGTGTACTATAGGAAAAAGAAACTCTTACATTTATGACTTATCTTATTTTCTAAATCAAATATGGGAGGATTCACAATTGAATTATTTTAATGTAACTCCCAATCATATAAAATTTAACTTTCAAATTAAAAATCATATATTGGCAAACCATACATGTAGCACCCCACTCCCACCCGACGCGTACACATAAGCCCGTTAGACGTCTGTACATGTGCCTGATGGAAATAGCATGTTAACTTTATCACTTTCACATATCATATGGCATCATAAATTAAAACATAAATATCACAATTTCTAAAACCCAAAAAAATTTCTCATTTCATTTCACAAACAATATATACATTGTAGCTTTACATTAACATCCATATGTGTACATCCTCAAAACTAATAAGAGTTCACATCTTTGTACACAGAATATGCTACACACATAAGGAAATATACAAAAATTTATCTAAAACCCTAAGTCCCAGCTGGCCAACCTCCGAGTTATGTTGACTACCAAAAAGTTGTATTAGATCCTTCTATGCGATATTAGTAGTTAAGTCATCACTCTCGCACCTGAAAAGTCAACGTTACAGTTTTGATTAGTTTTGCGAACTCAGTTGAGTAACCATCCTTGATGGTTCACTCATATCACACATATCACATTAATACATACAAACACATAATTCACAACATTTAATTTTTCATGTATCATCAAAAAACACTTTGCACATATAAGTTCACTTTTTTCATTCAATTCAATTCCACATTTCAATTGTAATCATTCAAATCATATAATTCATATGTTTATAAAATGTTTATAAGACTCACAATTGTTTATGTTGTTGCTGTGACCAAGTGCCTTTATCACTGTCCATATCCATTGTAGATACCAGGTTCATTAAAATTGTCCCTTATCTGTTGGGGGGATACATGACTCATTTTAGTTAGTGAGCCTTTGGCTCTTACCATGGTCTAAACCTTAAGCTCTATTCATTGGCAACTACGGTTACAACTGCCTTTACGTTTCATGCATTCATGTAATGAAATGCATCATGCATATTCAATGATTATACTCATTCGGTCACATTTACATTCTTTCTTATTCACATTTGTCATTAGACTTTTAGTCCAGCATTCAACATTGAAGTTGAGAACAAGTAGTCAATCATATTCACATTCAAGTAGCACTTGCAATATAGTCCCGATTATAGATTTCCTCAGATAATCAATTTTTTGGAACCAACACAATCGTATTCACAAATAATTCAATACTGAATGTAAACAAACAATAATTCAATGTGAGACCATCTTAGGTTACTCACAATTTTGCTCCAGATAGCTTATTGCTCAAGGTCTGGCAATATCTGGATGCAGTCGCTTTAATCGCTCCTCTATATCATGCAAACATACATATTTACCACATTACAACTTTGCATAATCACATAAGTGCTCATTTATGCACATATGTATATGTGTTATGTACAATGCATGTTTAATGACAATTTAGGATATATTTCTTAAATTCACATCTCAAGATCATTCACATTTCATAATTTACATATGTCTAAATTGAACTTAGGTTTATACCTCAATTGTACAAGATTATTCTAAGTTCATCATTCTATCATTCACTAAGGTTATTCAAGTGTTAAAGATCACAAAACATCCATTTTATCATTCATCTTTACTTAATACACGACATTCATTTTCTTGAATCAATTTAGCCATCACAGGAACAAAACATCCATTTTATCATTCATCTTTACTTAATACACGACATTCATTTTCTTGAATCAATTTAGCCATCACAAGACCCCTTTCATTTTTATATCATCACCAATTTTCCAGATTTGAACACCTAATGTAACAATTCATTCTTAAATTTATATACTCAATCATCATCCTAAACATTTCACTCATTTATTTACTTGTTCAAGCATCATTCTAGGTTCAATTCAAGCTTCATTCAAGCCTAAAAGCATCATAGAAAAGTACCTAACCATTTGTTGTTCCAAACCATACCTAAAAGATGCATTTTTGATGTTTAACCCATTCCCACAATCAAGGGATGAGTGAACCGAAAGTTCACCAGCCACTTCCTTCAATTTTGTTTTTCTAGTGTTTTTTAAAGATAGATTTTAGGGTCTGTTTTTCATGGCCATATTGACATAGAAAATGAGTTATTTATGCACTACATTCTTCTAAAAAATGTTCCTCTATGTCTTAAGTTTCAAATGAAACAAAAATCATTCAATTTGGTTCAGGCTTCCATGAGTTATGCTCAAAATACCACAGATTGTGCACGTTCGAAATTTTGGCTAGTGCTTGATTGAAGAATTATTGCACTCCAACTTGTAAAACTCATATCTCTTAATTAAGATATTTAAAAAATTACAAAATTTGCACCAATATAAATATAAGGGAAAAAATACAACTTTTATGAAGAAAACTTTATCTGATTTAGCCTACATCAATAGAGTTTATTCGACAAAAGCAGGATATGATTTCAATCAAGGGTAGTGCTGCAGCCTATGCCAGAACTCAACTTCAAGCTAAATTTCAAGACCTGTAAGGATAGAATTAAAATTCAATTCCTTCATAAAAATTGTAACCATATGTATCTAGTTTAAGATAAATTAAAAATCACCTCATTTGGATATCTACAGATCAATATATGGCTAAAATACTAATGGCTGTTCAGTAAGAACACTCCAGTTAACAAATTCCAGCACATTTCATCATCATTTTCATCTTAGTTCATCTCTTTTGCTTAGTCGATCTTTTCTAGCTTAATACACCATAATTTCCTCTTCATTCATAACTCCATTTCAGCTCAATATTATACACACACAAATCAAAATCCAAGATTGATGAAAAACAACAAAACAGAACATATTCTTATACACTTTCAACTCCAAATTCCTGCACATATTCAACTCCAATTCTCATTCTTTATTTCACTTCTAAATATCACCTTAATTCATCTAAATTGAAGAAATCATCATATTTCAAACTTCCTTTTTCAAATTCAAACATACCATAACTCATTATCATAATTGAAGCATTTATCAAACAATTCATGAATACATTAACTCGTTACAATTTAAAGCATGATCTCATTATTCATACCTACACCAACGTTAAAACACATATATAAGAACTCATGATCATCAATCTCAATTTATTTGTCATAAATGTTTTATTAAACTCTACCCATAAAGGTCAAAATATAACTTACTTGATTTATCTTCAACAACCTTCAAACCCTTCAAGATCCCACTTAACCCACGCTCTATACATAACCCACATTCATCATCATCCAAAAGTGATAAGGTTGGGTCTTTTGTGAGAATGAAGGAGAGAGCAAGTTAAGAGTAGTAAGTGAAAGATGAGAGGGTTAGGCTTAATGTGTATGGAAGTTGGAAAAGCAAAAATCGTGAAGAAAAAGAGAAGAAGAAAAGATGATGATGAAGCTTATGAAGAGAGGGAGAGAAAAAGCAAGATGAAAAACACTTAAATTGGTCTTTCAATTAAAGATTGAATAATCGTGAGTGAGGGATGAGTGGCAAGTGGTGGTGACACGTTTCACCTTCCTATAGTCCCATTTGGACATCTTTTAAAAACTAGTCCATTTAACTTCAATTTCTATTCCAACTGTGTCCAAATTTTAAAGACATATGTCATTAAATCTAACTGTCATTTATAAAAATTTCCATTACCAATTGACTCTTAAATTTACTACCATAAACTAATTGTTCTGCCACTTGGTATTTATCCTAGTAAAAAAATAGTCAAAATTTCAGAAATTTCCTAAATTTCACCAAAATTCAAAAATCTACATTTATATACTTCAAATCAATTTTTAAGTCATATAAACCACAATTCATATCAAAATCACATTTATAAATCAATCATGTTCGGAAATGTCAATGAATGCATGTATAATCATTTTACTGTGTAAAAATTAATATTCACGTATGTGTGTGAATGTCATAGTATGCATGGGCATGAAATGCACTTTCTAGCCATTCAACAATCTCTTATGTACCGTATTCTAGGTTCCTAACCCTTAGCATGGGACAACATGTAACATCCTATCACCGATGAGAAGGGTAAAATAATAATTTGAAACGGGCTAGGAGTGTTTTAAAATTGTTTGGCTATGTTCATGCATTCATATATGCATGTGAATAGTGAATTTTGCAC